>DWDV01002808.1:0-11189 GCA_018245615.1 Mimoniades ocyalus | reverse complement strand
GTTTGAGCTCATAATAGTATAAAACAAAACTTTAGTAAGTACCATTTAGATTTTCTAACAGTGGCTCCGAGTCTGGAAATGGCAATAGGCTCACCACCTGTTCCATAGTGGGACGTAAATGTAACAGATGAATCGTGAGACTGTACTAGACCACTGCTTACCGCTTCGGAGATTACGGGGGTAATGTTACCCTATTTTTTTAGTAAAAACAAACTGTATTACACATTTTGTATTCATTGTTATTGTAATAAGAATAATTAACATTGGTTATGTTGCATGTCGATCTACAAGGTACAGATCATAAAAAAAGTATGATGAAGCGATGAAATTGATAAGTGCTTTGCCGTACATCGTATTGCATTAATTGCGACAGTGGCGCCCTCAATTACTCTCCACTGCTACTGCCCTGCATAAAATTTAAAGCAAGCAAAATTTCGCATTAGGTGTAGCATGTCGTTAATACAGTATAACATTATAAGTAATGTAGTAAATAACCGCATGAAATCAACATCTTATTTTATTCGTATATTGTAACAGCTTGTCGGTAGTGTGCATTCGCCCTTATTTTTTAAAATATTATAAATTAAATTGTAATGCTGTGTACAATGTTTTTATTACTAACGGACAATTAAATATATGACATATATGTATATGAGATGGGTGTTGATTTGTATGTATGTGTATTTCCAGGGCGGCATCAACTACAAATGTGATGTTCGCGTCTGCGCCGCTCACGAGACGCGCCTCCGCACTGCAACTAGACTCGTCGGACACTGACAACAAAGGTAATTATTTTATATATCAATGTGGCAGAAAACAATATTACAATATTGCGAGCTCCATGCGAACTATGAACGAGACTTACACGCAGTATGAAGAGTTCGCGTTGTATGAACTGAGTGATGAATGTACTAGAAACACGTTACGCACCTAAGGGCCGGTCCACACGGCGCGTTGCGTTGCGTTGCGTCGTCGCAACGCAAATATTTTGACGCATAGCCGGTCACACGAGCGCTGCGCCATCGCAACGTTACTACGGCGCAATCATAACGTTCCGTCGTCGCAGCGGCGACGCACAGTTGCGGCGAGCATTTTGTGAAACCATCCCATCAACGCACAAACAACTGAGCGCTGTCGCCGCTGCCGCTCCGGCGACGCAATGAGTACACCCCGCCCGCTTCGTCTCGGCCGCTGCAGTTCCGTCGCGTGTGCGTTGCGTCGACGCAACGCATCGTGTGTACACTATGATTATTAGTATGTAAAACGACGCAGAGACAGCGCTACGTCGACGCAACGCTGACGCAACGCGCCGTGTGGACCGGCCGTCAGACGATTTAACAAAAAAAATGCTCTAAACATATTAATTATTTAAATTAATAAATGAAAAAAAGTTGATCAATAAACGCTTATTTACTAGACTAACCGGTTTACATTGATAGTTCTCATAGTCATTCATATTTACAATGAATATTTATAGTTTATAATTTGTAAATGAGTGATAAGTCGCAGAAAAACATAAAATAAATTATTTTTCTGATTGATTTTTATTAAATGCACTTATAATTTCATAGAAATGTAATAACCATTTCATAACAATATACTAATTGTGTCTCCATCATTTATTATTTTGTTTTCTAATTAAGACTATTACGCGTGCTCTTTAGGATGTTCCAAATATTTTATTTTTTATTGGGTGTGTATAATAAAAGTCGTATGTTTAATATGTAAAAGAAGAACAATCGTTTATTTATAGTAAGTACACTGATACAAATGCCATTTGAAGTTTATGTACATGACGTGAAGTAATTACTATGAAACGGGTATTTAATTTGTGAAATATACTCGTATATTTAGATTGTCTTGTTGGTCGAGTGAATGCGAGCATGACTGCCGATTGAATGGTCCTGGGTTCCAATCCCGGCCCGGGTCGGGTACCGAATTTTCATAACAAACATTTTTAGTAGTAACTCTATATATATGTAGGTATATATGCCAATAGGTTCACCACGTATTCCAAGGTAGAACTTAAATGTAACTGGTAAAACTTGGGAGTGGACTACACTCCTCAGCTCACCTCAACAGCATCTAATAATTTATACTTATATTTATCATGTCATGTGTACCCACATATCACAATGATGCTAATGATGTCTTACATAATGTTCGTGAATAATTTCCGAGAAAGGTCAGACTCCGCATATTATAGATGCTAATTAACAGATGCATATAATGACTATGACTAAAACGATGACTAAAACATCTGTTTTGATGTACGAGCAAGTTTAGTAAATGCACTTTGTTCACATGCATTTCGTTCCATGCCCAGCTGCTACAAACCTTCCTGCCGGCAATGATGCAGAGGAACTACGGACATATAGTCGCCATGTCTTCTATGGCCGGTGTGATCGGCTTGAGGAATCTCGTTCCTTATTGCGGCACCAAGTTCGCAGTGAGAGGCATCATGGAAGCATTGCACGAGGAGCTCAGAGAAGACTCGAGGGGTTTTAGTGGAGTAAGTTACAATTTATCCATCACGTTACATTTGAATAGTAACAAAGGATAGAAATTTGTTTATTATTTAACGGTAATTTATTTGAAAGTTCATGTTTGTGCTCTGCCTTATCGCGCTCCCCTTCACCCCTCTTACTTCACGCCCTCGTCACCGTTTAACTTTTCTTCACTCCCTTCCCCTTACCTGTATTAAGATTTAACAGTATCTGAACTCATTTTTGGATTCCGCAATTTTATGTGTAATAGTCATAACAGAACTTTTTGGGCTTCTCTTTTTGGTTGGGATAGAAGTAGCATCTACAATGTACTACCTGTAATATCGGATGTATCTGGCTTCCAATAACTGGTTTGCCTTTTCCAACTTTGTTTCAGACAATGATCTAAATCTGAAACACTATACAAAACGGTCGTTAACACTGTTTTTGTTCTATTTTCTGCTACATCGTTTGCCTGTTTAGTATTCTAGCAACTCAAAAAAGTCATTACACCTAAAAGTTTTTCAGAATATAAAGAAGCAGGTATTAAATATTCATATACCGTGTCGTTGAGGGGAACTTTTTACGTGGAAACCTGTAAATTATTTTTATAAGATTATGGACTTAACAGTTTTTGTTGTGATAGGAGATCCGTATTTAGCGGAGGAAGAAAAAATGGCTAGTGTTGAGTCTAATACATATTGTCTTGATGACCAGATCAAGCTAACGTGCATATGCCCGTATATCGTGGACACGGGATTGTGTAAGAACCCGAAGATCAAGTTTCCATCGCTCATGAAGATCATATCCCCGCAAGAGGCCGCCGACCAGATCGTAGACGCGGTGCGCAGGGACTACCACGAGATCACCATCCCTAGTTCGCTGTACTACGTCAATCAGGTAATCGTGGTCATATTTTTTATACATACATACATACATCTATATTTTTTATACTGTTCTTAATAGTGTTATGAACATTCAATTGTCGGTAATAATGTACAAACACATACACGCATATCTATACCTTTAAACGAGCAATGGTGGTATATAATCTGAATCTCGGAAACGGCTAGAATGACTGTCATGAAATTTAGCACACAGGGGGATTCGAGGGCAAAAAATCGATCTAGCTAGGTTAAATTTTTATAAAATGTCGTTTTATCCGTGTATTCATGCAATGAAAAACTAAACGAGAATACGAAGGTAAATTTCGCCATTATCTACAAACCTACAAGGTTATAATAGCTCAGGTGGGAAAGCGGGTGGTCGCTCATTATGAATCAGAAAACCCGAGTTCGAGACCAGACGTCCAGTCAGATTATATCTATTTTAAAAATTGGTGTTTTACCTGTTTTTTTCCGACTTTTTTAATATTGTAAATGTATAGTTAACTATCTTTTTTATTATGTCCATAAGATCGAAAAATATTATTTATTATTTCATCAATATTTATTATTTCATCAATATTTATTATTTCATCAATATGTAATTTATAACAACGTAATGTAATCCCGAAGAGGTAGGCAGAGGAATGTAGAACACCACCAGTTCACCAGTTTCACCAGTTACGTTTACGTCCCACTATGGAATAGGTGGTGTCTTAACAAAAAAAAATACCGTGTGTGTGCGCGTGTGCGTGTGCGTGCGTGCGCATGAGCGTGCGTGCGTGCGTGCATGTGGGTGTGTGTGCGTGTGTATGTATGGGTGTGTATGTATAATACACATTTAGAGAATATTTCAATGCTTCATTTAGAGAACAATCGATATTGCAATCGCAATCCGACGCCCAGCAAGTCCTGTGACCGGTATTGTTCAGTATGCCATGAATCATTCTGTTCGCTCATAATTCTTATACAGCAAAATGTTATTGAATTGTGACGTAAGGATAGGGATAATAATATGTGTTATGTTCTTTGTTTAAAAACACACGTGAACTGTTGTGGGAGACCCAGAGGCAATGAACTCTTGTACGCTTACGTTCCCACTAGCCGATACCAGCGACTTCGTCTGCGTATATACAAGTAAATATACAAGATGTAATGTATATACAAGAAAACTTAAAAAATTATGGAAGGCAAAATATAGGTACTTTACTAGTCTGAAAATATCACTAACAATATTGTAGTTTCTTAAAACTTTTGTAACTTTACATTAAATAAGGATATTGTAATTTCGTTTTAAGGTAATGGTCTAAGAAGTAAAATTATACAAAAAAAAACATCGAAATCTATCCAGTAGTTCAATCCAGACAACGGTAGGCCTTATTTTATTTGTATGCACAGGTAATATAGACACAAGGTAACGTTGACATCTTATTTAGACTCAGATGAGAATGAGTGGGAAATACATAAATTAATTGTTTAAACGTTAAATTTGACGTTAAATTTAACGTTTAAACGTTAAATTTGAAAAAGATATTTTAATGCTATGTCCTTTTCATAAATAGTAATAATTTGCTTAGCTATACACGTAAACTATCAGTTGTTTTGAGTTTATCACAGGCACAGCGGAACAGCGTTGAACGGAGTGAAATTCATTAAACTGTTATCTTTGAGAGATAAGACTATGTAGGTCATAGTCTATTCTGCGCTTACAATTATTTCGTTGCATTTCTGACAATATTATGTAATCTTTTGCCCGTTTTCATAATATGTGTCTTCACATACTACAAAATATAAAATATACGTATAAATAACTCATTTAAAATATAAAATAAAATAGATGTTGATAATTTTTATCAACGTTCAAATTCAATATTTCCCATACTATTTAACTAACTACTTAAGTATTATACTCAGTGTACTAATTGTCCTAAGTCCTGTACCCGCGACTTCGTCCGCGTGGAAATCTAATATTCTAAAAAGAAAGCTAAAGTTATTCCTTATTACATCAGCTATCTGCCAGTGAAAGTCCCATCAAAATTGGTTCAGCCGTTCCAGAGATTAGCCGGAACAAACAGACAAGCAGACAGACAAAAATTGTAAAAAATGTCATGTTGGTATACATATGTACCATGTACACATACATATGCATTTAGTAAAAAGCGGTTATGTTAATATCACAAATAGATACTCCAATTTTAATTATCTGTATAGAATCTATATTGAAATCTTTCGATGACTTACATTATTACTTACCAGGCGGAGCTTTTGTTATAGTAACGAAGCAACGGATAACAAAAAAATACCCAATGAATTTTCCCCAAGACGTAGGCAGCGGAGGGTAAAACAAGCTCAAGATTCACCTGTGATGTTATATGTCCCGCCGTAGAATAGGAGGTGAGCCTATTGTCACACACTGGGCACCAACTCAGGCTCCGAGCTTATAGTAGGAATTTCAAGTTAGAAAAAAACCGTTAGTATGTCCCCGATGTGAGGATCGAACCGAGGACGCTGTCGCTGTTGCAATATCTCGACCGACGAGATAGGTAAGACACTGATAAAAGTACACATATAAGCTTGTTGCACGTCAAGTGTGTGAGAACGGATATATTTGCTACTCGTTGTTTCCTGCCTACGCCGTAAGAGACCTGACGAAATGATATAATTATAAAGGCAATTATTATATTTAAAGATAAAATGTCATTTTTCAGATCTGCAGAACGTTGCCAAGATCGGTGCCAATACATCTGAAGGACTACTTGGGTTCAGGATTAGAGGCGCAGTGATTTGAACTTATAAGCCAGTCTTCCACCGCGAGCGAAGCCATTCTCGTATAGCATTCAACTCGCGAACTTAACAATCACTTCCACGAACAAATGAATGAATGGAACGGAACGAATGAAAAGCTTAGAAAGAGTTCATTCCATTGAAGCATATGAAACGTTCAACGGTTCAACCAGTAATTTCATAGAACAGGTATCTGACATACTAATATGAGTTATAGTGTCAGTACTTCTAACTAAAATGAGACAACAGGATTAGAGAGAGAGAAGAGTAGAGTAAAATGAGTTTGCCGCTCGCCCGACGGTTTTGTCTACCTTCTCCTGTGAATTATTTAATTTCGATACGTGTTCGATATTACAATTTAATTACTTCGATATTGAAATTATATTAATTTTTATATATTTATTATCTTAATTAAACTTTCACATTAACCTGATTTAATTAAGCACATTTTGAACTTCGTCCTTTTTCACTATTATATATTCCATTTACTCAGGAGCAATGGCAATAATGATAAAACTTTGTAATTTGGATGTGTATTCTACTTTAAAATATTTCTTTTCGATTTAATTACTTTCCCATTAATATACTATCTTTATGCAGTGGAAGGCCGGCAATAAAATTTAAGTATGTAAATAGGATTTTTGTTATAATTCTCTATTAATGTCTGCTTGTACTACAATGGTAAGGTATGTTGCGAGACATAATGGGAATAACACGGCTTAATAATGAAATGTTTGAATAACATCGTTTTATGATCCAGTGTCGAAATGAGTGAAAATAACATTAAGTAATGTACCAAATAGTTAATACATAAGGAAATATTATGAAGTTAACGATTGTCGCTGAAAGGATAATTCACCATGAATCACAATTAAATATAGGTATTAGGTATAAAACTTGCAATATTTTTATACCCATATTTAACTCTTACTAACAGTAGTGACTTTGTTCCTTTTAAAATTCCTATAAAAAATTAACAAAGGTTGAACAATCTATGAATATTTACGAATGAAACGTTATTGGCAAATTATTTTAAAGGAAGGACGAAAAAAAAACCCGTTGCGTGTTAATTGTTTCCTCGTTAATGTGTGGTAATTAAACCTCTATTCACTTCATGTTTATAATACCTTTGGTAGTACTCGGGATCCGTTTATAAATAGCCGTGATTTTAATTAGTTTTAGTATAAAAGGATTTTTGTACTTCTGCTCGTTTATCACTGCTCTGTTCGAGGTCAATCACAGTGTGGTTGACCTGATAGGAGTAGTTAGAGTGCGACGTCATTTAATGTACCTACTTCTACTGATATCAGTACTAACGATTCCCTCGAAAGATGACACATTGTGTGTTTAAATGAAAGACTTAGAAATATATTGTGTTTAAAATTTTTCCTTTTTACAAAACGGTGAATAAATTTTAATATGAGTAATCCGCTCTTTTGAAGTCTATATAAGAAAAAATACAATAAAGTAATTTATAAGTCCTTTTAATGAAAACATATGAGTGCCTTTAGATTTGTGATGTAGATATTGTATAAAAATATTATTATTATCATGTAGATGTACATAATTTTGTATGTTATATTTATTATGTCCTAAGTAATTAGTGCAATATTTTTAGCTTCAAGTTAATGGAATAATTATTAAAGTCGCGGGAAAGTTTTTTTTTAAATTTGGCGTATAGATGTTTAAGGTCATTTTTTGCAGAACAACGCCATCTATAATTAATGTTATGTACTAGGACTATTGTTAGTTGCGATTTTTTTTATCAGAAATCTGGTTTATACGCAAGGATTAATTATATTGAAGTCAATTGCAATTGTGGAATTTGAACATTTATTTGCACTAATATCTTAGGATCATAGTAAGCCTACTATCCTCTAAAATGCTTACATATTTTATCTTGCCCGTAAAATATCGTAATGGTATTTTTAGACAACTAGCATACATACATGTTATAAAATTATATTTTCGATATATGTTGAATGTATTTATGTACAGGTATTTGATTTATATAACTGTTGAATGTGCCATTAATGTGAATAAACCTGTAATGTATGTAGCAGGTAGATCTTAAAATCGGGCATATGGTGAACTAATTAGTGTAACTGATGGGGTAATTAACATTAGGTACTGTAAGTCGTCTGACGTACTCACTTCACCCCACATTAATATGATGAAAATATTAATGGAAATCAATTTATAAGCATTGTTGTTAATAAGGCGAAACTTATAAAAGCCCTTGTTTCACCTTTTCATGATGAATTTGAAATCTATCAAATTAAGAATAAAGTTGTGGCTGTTTTACAAAAATGTTGACAAGCGCTTCATTAATTGAACGAATTTTTTGATCTGCCTGCAACATATCTATCGCTGAGATAACTGTATAACTATTTTTATATAATTGTATTGTTGTTGTTCGTGTGATATATAGATTTTAAATTAGGTTAAGACGTGAATTGACTTACGGGACACAGAATCATAATATTTTTTAGTGAGAAAAAAATTAATAAAAATACTTATTAAAATACAATATAACATGTGTTTTTTTTTTCATTAAATAAATAATAGGTTCATTCCTTATTCCAATATCAGACACATAATATAACTGATAAAATGTGAGTGTTTACTATTCTCCTCGGTCTACCCCTTCGTGAAAATACTGGTTATTAGGTGTTTTATAAATTCTTTCATATAAACGTTTCTAAGGGTGAGCCCGAAATATTTTTACCTGACTTGGCGAGGTGGAGTAGAAAAGAATTATTTAAATCCACGAGTATCACTGGTTGCTGCTGAAACATCTTGTAATGTTGCACTGGCGCATTTGCTCGAGTGCGCACACAAATGAACTTTTGAAATTCAAACGTCCGCGCCGTTGTAGTATTAAATTTCGAACATAATTCACACCACATGTATATTTTAAAATATGAAGCGCTTTATGTGCTCTTTTCAGCAGTTTCTTTAGGTATCTGTTAGAAAAAAAATAGATTAGCTGCAAATATTATGGTTCAATCGTGCTTGTACTGTTTATAAATAAAAATACACATGAAATTAACATAAATACTATTTATTATTGACTACACATTGAGAATGATAAATAGCATAGCTGAAATGTTAGCCGCCCTAAAATGTTACTAGTTCTACAGACAAAGTGGTATATGAATATTTTAAAGTGTTTACTTAAATTATATATCTACTAACACAAGTACTCATAATTCATCGCATCTAATATGAACTCTAATATAAACATTTAAATAACATTACGGACATCCGATCGAGTCCGAAATGCGATAAATGCAAAAATATCACTACGTTTATTCACAAGACAGCTTCGTAATCATTGTTCATTACTGGCTAGCGTATTACCTATTTATATTATTACTCATACACTTATACAATGCTAATAATAATATTATTATGCTAGGATGAAGTAAAATGTAAGAATAGAGCATATAATTAAATTTTGAATTTGTACTAAACAATTAAATCGACATTTTTATACATACATAAATATAACTTGTAGATGTTTGGTAAAGTAGCCACCGGGTAATAGTTTTTTAAAATGTTAAATGCAAAGTTGGCGGGAAAGCTGTTGGCGGGAAAGGTGAGCGAGTAGGGCATTAGCGTGTCGTGAGGTTTCGGTATAATTTATTTTATTTCAATTTATTTAATAACATTATTCTACGGTATGGCTAATTTATTTAAAAATAGGGTGCTATAAACTTTAATTTAAAGCAAGCACAAATAATGCAAGAATAAATAATAAATATAATGGGCAAGTACAAGTTTATGTAATATAATAATAAATATTAAAGTTTGAGTTTAAGCATAACACGACAACTTAAAAATATTGCACACAGTACTTTTCATAATTCTTTCAAAACAATGTGAGTAACCATATTTTTAATAAATATATTAAGTACAAATGTATGAAATCTCTAGTACACTATGTCGCTCACTCGAGCCTGCCCTTGACCGTTCCGTCGGTGTTAATGTTTGACGCTTGAAGGAGAAGCATATTTTGACCTGCACTGGGACTTTTCAAATGTTTGATACAATTTCGTAATTATAGCTTTTTTATTTTTACTTAAACCGAGCTTTATATTTATGAATTATCATCGTTAACCCGTCTATCGTTCCATTGACGGGTAAGTGTTTTAAGGCCGTAGTTTACCACGCTGGCCGAGCGCGAGTTGGCGGAACTATATAAATAATGATATCAAATAAAAATAATGTTTTATCTGTCTCTCGAAATGGTGGCATATCTGTGTTTAAACTACACAGTTTCCAATGGAAACTTTTTTCATAACGAGTTTAAGACTACGAATTAGTGTACACATTTTTTTAATATTTCTAAATATTTTTTTTATATTCTAGGATATAGCAAAATAATAATTAAATATTATAAATTTTATTGAACTAGTAAATGCGTATAATAGCGCTACACACATCATACGAGTATGTAAATAAAAATACGCTTACATACTTAATTTGTAACCTTATATTTATAAATGAAATTAAACGCATTTTAAATGTGTTTGTCATGGGCCTATACTAGCGAAGGACTACCAATGATATTGATTTTCTTTTAATTATAGCGTTTTCTTTTGGCTCTTTTAACTGGATTTAGCAACGATAGAAATAAATAAGTGAGATTTAGTCATTCGTTCGTGGGTATGCCTTCAAATGAAATAGTATTGTAATATTTGGAATACTCATTCAGTCATCGTTCATATATGTGTATATGTATTAAGTTTTTTTTTGTATTTCTATGCGTGTAGCGCACACCGATTATTATGCAAGTGATTCAAAATTACATTATTATTATTCTTAGATACACGATTAACTTAAACAACCATGATGTTCGATTGTTTTATGCGAACAATCATAAACGAACAATCATACAATGTACTTAAGATAACTATACATATTATATATTACGGTTGAAACTACATTCTGATTATATCAGAATTATATATATCGATACAACTACTTCATGAGATCTCGTCATCCTATTTGCATTACATATACATTATAT
>DWDV01002807.1:0-11190 GCA_018245615.1 Mimoniades ocyalus | reverse complement strand
GTAACATCACGCCTGTAATCCCCGAAGAGGTAGGCAGAAGAATGTAGAACACTCCCACGTTCCACCAGTTACTTTTACGTCCCACTATGTAGTAGGTGGTGAGCCTATTGCCATACACCGGGCACATACCCAGACACGACCAACGAGGCAGTCAGACAACAGTTGCGTATCATTTTTAATAAATCCAGACATAGTGAGGTGTAGCAAACAATAGCGTTGTTAGTAACAGGACAGCAGTAATTTATAACTATTGCATGTCACAATCAAACCCGCAGCCGGTTGTGGTTTTCAAGGACCCCAATTCACCTGTCTGACCCAGTTCATACCGTGCCCGTTGTCAACACGTAGCGAATTTGCATGATAATAGTGTTTGCGAACGAGATATCTGAGCGCGGACTCCTCGTTAGGCCTTTCCACATGCGTCGTTTTAACGTCAAGTTTATTATAAATGTAAGCGTAAGCTCGTACTTAGTATTCATTTAGAAACTAAGTGGAATTTTAATACGTTGTTTCGTTATCATCATATTACATTGACTGCCTCGTTGATGTAGTGGTTGCAAGCGGGACAGCTGGACAAGACATCCTGAGATCGATTCCGGGACCGGGAAAAGTATTATTGGCTTTTCTAATTCGAAATTCCCATTAGGAGCTCGGAGTTCAAATTTGTGTTTATGGTATTTCAATGGGCTCACACCCTTTTACACGAAACGTATGACATGAATGTTGAAATTAAGATTACTACACTCCTCTGCCTACCCCTACGGGAAAGTACAGGCGTAGCGTTATTATGACTACTCGCAGGTTTCGCGTAACTTAGCGTGTGTGCAGAAATTACAGTTCCCGTATCCGCGCTTATCAAGTTATATGTCAGTCCCTAGAGAAACGTGCAGCGTAAAGTTTGATTAAACGATAACATTCACTGTGTAGTATGAACGTAGTTTATAATATGTTTAGATAGGGTTTGTTAATGCTCAACCTCTTCGAAACAAAGGCGAACACATCTATGCGTTCTAAAAGCTTTATATATAAGCTATCGTGTTAGAATCATTAACATTTTTCGTACGAACTAAATTGCCTTATAGACAATTTTATGTTAAAGGCATCAATTGCTTGCTTGTTCCAAAGAACAGAACTTTCACACCTTACTTTGGCTCATCTTTTAGAATCACCAAGTCGGTCCGAGCTACGCAAATGTACTAAAAAACGTCAAGCCATCATTAGTGTTTTGTCAGTAAACCGTTTTATTATTTTAGTTTAATTTTCGATATTATGGCACTAAGCTCACCGCCTAGCCCATTGTGAGACGTAAACGTAACTGATGAAACGTGGAAATGTAATAAAAATGTACTAATTTATCTCATCGATAACAACTATAATTTAGTTTGCTTTAAATTTTATTACAATTTAACGAACAGGAAAATCGCACCACGGCCAGTTTTGCCCATTTGCTCGAAGGCATGTGAACAAATCTCATGATTACATATTCATATCACGCGTAAGGTGAAATGGAGCCCAGGACTATAGAATGTGTAAGGAACAAACGATCGCGTATAAAGGAGCAAAGAGGGTGAATTGAATGTAACATTGCGCACCTACGCATTTTCCGATAAGCAATTCATCCTTACAAATACATATGTTCCAAGTGTGTGTGTGTGTGTTTGAGTACGAGTGTGTTTTAAGCGACATTACTCACAACCTCGCATTACGTCAACGTGATTATTTTTTTGTACGATGTGTTATTTATATAGATTTACTTTTATGTCTTAACCAATGTCTTTGTCGTAAGTGAGGTATCGCATTCAGTTTAAATGTGTCACATTTAAAAAAATCAATATGTGTCGTGTATGAAAAGCCAACTGCAGTTGGCATAGATATTCCGAATTTAACTAATCTATGTTCAATGTTTTTTACTTTTCAATTTTACTTCCATATACTTACATATTTATATACTTTTTTATATTTATATTATTATAGTAAATATAAGGTTTTGCTTACTCTGTCTTGTTATCACTTTTAAGCTTTGTTTTCTTTGACAGATCGAGATCTCGTTCGCGATCGCGATCGCTGACTCCCAGTGGATCACCGCCACCTCCGCCAGCGCCCCCACCACCTCCGCCTCCTCATACTTTGCATCCCGACAACGCTTTAGGTAAAGGTTCATCACCATTGAAAAACTTTTAGGTCCCTTTTAAGTAAAATCTAAATTAAATGAATAGGTTGGAGTAAGTGTCTTTCACTAGTTAGACGATATCCAATAAAGTCATAGTCGTATCCAGTAGTTTCTAGTAGTAACGATACTTGTATAATATTAGGTCGGTCACTGTTCCAGGTCGAGGTGCACTAAGTATTGCCGGTCGACAGCTAAGCGACCACAGTAACAACAGAGAATCGTCGTTGGACGATTCGGGGGTCGTCGACGACCATGACGACGGGGAACACACATCCGACGACCAGGCGACGACGCACCCGCGACGGACGCATCTCCTGCCACCGGCACCGCCACAGCCCCAGCCACCGCCTACTACACTACCTCAGACCATACCTGTAAGTAAACGAAAATATGAAGAGCGACTGGTAATAGCAAGTATGAAAATAAAATGTACAATAACGTTACAGGAAAAGAAAAAACAACAGCCGAAAAGTAACAACGGCTCTAAAGTCGAAAAGCAACTCGAGAAAACAAAAAACGTTGACAAGAGCAGCATTCACGAAAGATATCCACTCAATCCGGACTATCTCAATCAGATCGTGGTGTTAGGTAAAACAGAGCCTTAATTACTTACGCACTGTTACTAAACTATAAACTAATATGTAATGCAATCAACGAAACTTTTAAGTTAAGTATAATATGTCGAGTTTGTTTGCGTTACATGATACAAAATCTTCTATGATTGGCACGGCTTCGACACAGAAAGGCACAAGAGATGTAACACGATCCGACGCAGCCATTATTTCATAACGAACGCTTTGCAAACACTATAAAGTACTTGAAATTGTCCAGAGCTTTTCGATCAACAATTTTCAATCGATCTTTATCTTCTTCCATCGTGTAGTTTAGAATTTATAATGAATGTAAGATATTATTGATATGCGCAAATGGCGTGCATGAATACACTTTTCTATACTTTTACGAACACATACGACATCCCCTTTAGGTACTTCTTACTGACCTTCAATGCTTGCGTCCTTTGCAATTATATTATCATTAAAAATAGTGTACAGATTATGCAAGTATTTATATATATATGTATTTATTATACAGTACTATGATCCATGTAGCTGATACTACTTCATTCTTCTCGATTACTTTTGACCTTGAACCTAATTAGTCACTCTTTTTCATCTTGCATCTACAAACAGATGATATTTTCTTTGGATTTCTGAAGCATTATGTAAGATTTCTTCTTTCTTAACTATAATAATACGTTTACTTTTAATGTGCCGTTTGTTATTCAACTTAATTAAGTGCTTGAACCAAACGGTGTTTGATAGCTTAAAAGATCTAATTAGTTATAGTTTTAGTGATAATTTGCACAAAACCCTTATTAAAAGCTGACAAGATGTAGACCAGTTACGTTAAAATGTAACCAGCCAGTGTCAATGAAACAGCCATTTGTCTATTATTTAAAACTATTTAACAACAATAAGAATATTTTATAAAAATTTACATTTCAAACAAGTGAAGTACAACACGAACTCATAATAATTATGCATTATACGCAACGTTTAATAAAATTACAATACGAACGAGACTATATTAAATAAATAATAAACATTTTATGAAATATTCTTGATGTGACTTAATTACTCTAAGTTAAATACATGTCATGATAATATCGCTGATGCTATACTAACGATGAATGGTTGTCTAGCGGCTAATAAGATTCACCATTAGCTTCACGTCACAATGGGGTGAAGCCTCATTGGGCACTCTTGTACGACACTGTTGCAATTTCGCTTCTACCCTCATTAATATCGTCAGGGGCGGACTGGCCATACAAGCGCGCGCCCGACCTCCCCCAAGCGGAGACGACGAAAATTAATGAGCTCAGTTTATTGGCAGCCACGCACAAAACTCATATGGGCAATTACGAGCAAAATTGCACTTACTTCACAGGTTAGTAAAACACAGACGCCAACGCTTTTGCCCCCCAGTCCACCCCTGTTCCTAACGGGAAGACTGCAGGGTCATTTCGCGATTGGTTGATTTGGTGTCGACTGATCGTCTAAGGAATCGCATTCAAGTGTCATTTACAGGAACACACGATAGTATTTATAATCCATGTATTTTTAACGGTTAATTTATAATTTTTGCAACTTTTATGCGATTCAATTTGGGATCATCAAAATCAAGTATTCCAATTTGGTCAGTGTTTTCCATTTAAATTCAATATTGGCAATCCTAAATTATCTTTTACCGTGCATTTTTCTGCGTTCTTGTTACTTAGTCCCAATTTTCCGCTTTCAATTGCATGGATGATTTTGAGACATATGATACGTTAATGTCACTTTAGCTTAGATAAAATTACAGACCAAAGCTTTGCATTGATATAATCTATGCTTTTTTATGCTTTCGCTACTCTTGATTACTTCTTTTCTATTCTCCTTTTCTCTTTCTGTGGTACTTGTTGCTTGCGTATTTAATTTATCTTGATCGGTACTGACATTTACAATTGCTCACAGATGAGCTCGTGGACAGGAACTGCGAATGCTGTGTGTCATGCTGTATAGACTATGAAGGGTGGCTACAGTTTCAGAACTGTCTGTACGGTATCGTAAAGGACCCGCTGTTTGAATTGTTCATAACCACCTGTATAATTCTAAACACACTTTTTCTTGCCCTGGAACATCACGGCATGAGTGAGAATGTTAGGCAAGCTTTAGATATTGGAAATAAGGTAACATTTTCTGTTGCTTTCACATTCACATTTTATTGTCTATAATCAACCGGATGCTCTTATAAAATCTTTTTTTTTAATTATTGCAGGTGTTTACTTCGATATTTACGTTGGAATGCATTATGAAAGTGATGGCAATGAGCAAGGATTTCTTCGCTTGTGGATGGAACATATTTGATTTGATCATAGTGTCAGCTAGTCTTCTTGATCTCATATTTGAACTCGTTGATGGCCTATCTGTGTTAAGAGGCCTTCGTTTGGTGAGTTGCTGGAATCTATTATCTGTGAAATTTACGTAAAAACTTTTTATTAACGCCTTATTTAATTTTAATTCTACGTATTTTTTTTCAAAATTATATAGACACTAAAAATCTTTAACAATAAAGTCTGTAAAGAGATTTTTCTTTTCAGTTGCGAGTATTAAAGTTAGCTCAATCATGGACTACTATGAAAGTGTTGTTGAGTATTATAATATCTACAATAGGTGCTCTCGGTAATTTGACGTTTGTGTTAGTAATAGTTATATACATATTCGCTGTAATCGGTATGCAGTTGTTCTCTAAATCCTACACGCCTGACAAGTTCGACCCGGATCCTGTGCCCAGGTATGAATGCTTCTTCACAAAAATGTTATTGCAAATCCAACTGGTTATACATTATGGACTTAGTTTTTCATAGTCACTGAACTATAACGATAGGATCGAACATGCACTAAATATACTTGTAAAATTCACAAAACAATTGTATCTAATTAAGCTAGTTCATTAGGAATTTAGCCTCTAACAATTATAGTATAACCAGTAATTTTTCAAAGTGTAATTTATCGATCTGTCACTATATTTTCGCATTCTGATCTATTATCGTGAACCTAAGGTGGAACTTCAACGACTTTTTCCACTCGTTCATGATGATATTCCGGATTCTGTGCGGCGAGTGGATCGAGCCTTTATGGGACTGCATGCGAGCTGAACAGGCCAGTGGGGCAGAAAGCTGCTTCTTCATATTCCTTCCCGCCCTCGTCATGGGCAACTTCATGGTGCTCAACCTCTTCCTTGCCTTACTGCTTAACAGCTTTAATAGTGAAGAACTTAAGAATAGGAAAGAGGTAATTATTTTGCAGAGTTATACTGGTACAATTACTAAAGTCAAAGTTATTATGAGATAAATAACGTGAGAATTGAAGAGAGTAATAATTTGTCATGAATGAGCAATTAACATTAGAAAATTAACTGTGATAAATAATTAAAACGGACATGAACAACGTTGATTAGTATACAAAAGTATATTTTTAATTAAGTCTATTTTTCTCTCTATATAAAAAAGTATATTTTTAATTTAAGTATAGTTTAATAGTTAATTAAGTCTTTTGTATATATTTTCCTACGGATAGGTGCAAATATCAAGAGACTAATTTAATTTTCCAGGAAGTAGGTGAAGATTCCAAATTAGCTAAAAGTTTCGATAGGATACGTTCTATTGTAAGAAAAAAAGGTTTCCTTATATCGAAAAGTAAAGAGACTGAAAAAAAATCTAAGTTAGAAGAGCTAGTTAACGAATTTATGACTCAACATCGCGCCATGAAGGAACAAAAGGCGTCTATACCGACTGAGCAAAGATTTTCAACATCTGTCCAAGAAACAATTCTATTCCCTCACGATAACATTTACAGTCATAGTTATCAAGAAGCATTGAATAGGTACTGTATAATATTATGAAAATGTCATGATACAGCGAAATCATGATTTTGTCATTTATCCCCATGTTCTTTACAGGCCAATTTCCGTAGGTTCTGATTTTGCATATCCTCATTTATACCAAACGACCAATAATGTTAACCATGGCAGTCAGGAGACGTTAAAAGATGTTCGCGATTTAGCAACCGAACATAAAATAACGAGCATTCGAGAGGATTCTAAGGAAAATCTAGATGAGACGTCTTCGGAAAATCAGATTGTGGCTCAGAGATTGCTAAATCAAATGTCATCGGGGTATCATACTCAACCTTCCGATTCAAGAGGTAAAATACAAAATACATCAGACACAGTGACAATTGAAAGTATCTACTGATTTGTTATCCTGTTTTAGATGAAAATGAGCATTATGAAATGGCTCAAATATCAAGTCGAACCACACCCGAAAAATTTCGAAGGCCGCCTCCAAATATTTTATTTAATGATCCATTAAGTAGACCAGGTGAAGAAGATATGAAGCACCCTTGGCAAACTTTAGTTTCTTACGTAGATGAATTAACCGTAGGTGGAAGGAAAAACTCTAAGGGTCAATATATTGATGCCATGGGTAAATTTCCTGGATTTGGAAAGCAAAAAGAGCCTAAAGTTCCGCAAGATTGTTTTCCTCGTCAATGCTATAAAACGTAAGTAATGCATAGTCATTTCGTAATTACAAAATATTCGTAATAAGAGTCTGTCTCACCAAATATCAATGGAATATTTGTTACAGTTGCCCTTGTTGGGATGCCTGCATTCGTACCAGACTGGGTCAGCGATGGATGTTCATTCGCACTTTTATTCTCCGTTACGTTGACACTCCTGCTTTTGAGTGGTTCGTCTTAGTACTGATATTTGCTTCTAGCATCACTCTATGCTTTGAAGACATACACCTCGAAAAGAACAAACCTTTGAAAAAAATACTTTATTGGACTAATCTTGGATTTTGCATGATCTTCGTCATAGAAATGTTTTTGAAATGGATAGCGCTGGGATTCTTCAGATATTTCACAAGTTTTTGGACGTTGCTAGACTTTACTATAGTTTTTGTAAGTATTAACATAAACATAAACAGTTAAACAGTTTGGATTTATGACAATAAATAAATATTCTTTATGTTTCTAGGTGTCAGTGTTTAGTTTGTTAATTGAAGAAAATGAAAATTTAAAAGTGTTACGATCTCTAAGGACGTTAAGGGCGTTGCGACCACTCCGTGCCATATCGCGATGGCAAGGAATGAGAATAGTCGTGAACGCTCTAATGTATGCAATACCCAGTATTTTCAATGTGTTACTAGTGTGTTTAGTGTTTTGGTTAATATTTTCAATAATGGGTGTCCAGTTTTTTGGAGGGAAATTCTTTAAGTGTATCGATAACGAAGGCGAGTTGGTACCTTTAGAGGTAGGCTAAAAAATATTAGCCGTTTTTATTAATAACTGTGATCGTGGATCATAATCTTATAACAAAAATATTATTTTCAGATAGTAAATGATAAGTGGGAGTGCTATTATAATAATTTTTCTTGGATAAACTCCAAGATATCGTTCGACCATGTTGGTATAGCATATTTAGCTTTATTTCAAGTAGCTACGTTTGAAGGTTGGATGGAAGTAATGGCTGACGCTGTAGACGCCCGAGGAGTGGATTTACAGCCAGCAAGAGAAGCCAACCTCTACGCGTACATTTATTTTGTGATATTCATAGTGTGTGGATCATTCTTCACATTGAATCTATTTATAGGAGTAATAATAGATAATTTTAATATGCTCAAAAAAAAGGTAAGATTTATGTACAATTTGCAATTTACGTTTCATGCGTCTTACTTATGTTAAGTATATTTATGTTTTTAATTTTAGTATGAAGGCGGTGTATTAGAAATGTTTCTGACGGAAAGTCAGAAACATTATTATACGGCAATGAAAAAGCTGGGCAGGAAGAAGCCACAGAAAGTGATAAAGCGGCCAAGGAATCAGTTTCTAGCGATGTTCTACGATTTGTCGAATTCTCGTAGGTTCGAAATAGCAATATTCGTTTTAATTTTCTTAAATATGCTCACAATGGGTATTGAGCATTACGATCAACCGCATTCCGTTTTCTTTATATTAGAAGTTAGTAACGCCTTTTTTACTACGGTTTTTGGTTTAGGTAAGTAACATTTTTTATTTCTATGCTGACTTTGTCACGGAAATCCATTCATATACACAATATAATTATATTTCTCATTCTTTTTTTCAGAAGCCATAGTTAAAATAGTAGGTCTACGATACCATTATTTCACGGTGCCGTGGAATGTTTTTGATTTTCTCTTAGTGCTAGCGTCTATCTTGGGTATAGTAATGGAGGACATTATGATAGATTTACCAATTTCTCCCACCTTGTTACGAGTAGTTCGGGTATTTCGTATAGGGAGGATTTTAAGACTGATTAAAGTGAGTATGAAAACGTCTAAATAATTATTACCAATAACTTTCAGTTTCAAGTACAGTACAGTTATATAGTTCCAAGTATTTTATTATCAACTTTTGACGTCCATCACCTTGTCGTTGAGAGATTCGTATAACTTCGGTGCTACCCATTTACGATTTTATCATTTTATTTTCCAGGCCGCTAAAGGCATTAGGAAACTGCTATTCGCGCTAGTAGTATCTCTACCAGCTCTCTTTAACATCGGTGCCTTGCTCGCGTTAATAACGTTTATTTATGCAATTATTGGAATGTCCGTGTTTGGACATGTAAAGGAGCAGGGAGCTCTAGACGATTTGGTCAATTTTCAAACATTTGGAAGGAGTATGCAGTTACTTTTTCGGTAAGAACAAATTGAAAATTTTCTGACTACTACCCTCATTTTGTCGTGAGTTTAAAAAGCTATATAATTAATTGTGTTCGATGTTTCAGCCTAATGACATCAGCTGGTTGGAACGATGTCCTTGAATCACTGATGATTCAACCTCCGGATTGCGAATTGGGTGATCACGGGCACATAAACGGAAACTGTGGTAGCCCGCTATTAGCTATTACTTACTTCACTTCTTTTATCATCATTAGTTACATGATTGTGATCAACATGTACATTGCCATCATTCTCGAAAACTTTAATCAAGCCCATCAAGAGGAAGAGATTGGGATCGTTGAAGATGATCTTGAAATGTTCTACATCAGATGGTCAAAGTAAGTAAATCTTATAATAAACAACTATATCAATTAATATTAACAATTATATATTGTTTAAGTACTTCCAAAACTTTTTGTCACCAGGTACGATCCACATGCAACTCAGTTCATAAGTTTTGCTCAATTATCGGATTTCATAGCTTCATTAGATCCACCTTTAGGTATATCGAAACCAAATACAGTAGCACTCGTCAGTTTTAATCTCCCAATAGCTAGAGGGAATAAGATCCATTGCTTAGACATCCTTCATGCCCTTGTCAAACATGTTCTGGGACATGTAGAAGAAACAGAAACGTTCAGACAATTACAAGAACAAATGGATATTAAGTTTAAGAAACAATTCCCAACAAGAAAGGAGTTAGAGATAGTATCAAGCACCAGAATATGGAAAAGGGAGGATAAAGCCGCTCGCTTAATACAACGGACATGGAGAGAATATGTCAAGTAAGACCAAAAAATTTCAGTATTTATAAAAAAAATGTGTACGTTTTTACAAGGTGCTGGTGAAGTGTATCAACAAAGCAAAACAAAATTTCATTACATGTAACATACTGCACAATTGTGTTCATTTCATAATTCATTGTCATAATATTGTTAAAAATTGGTAATAACAATAACAGCATGTTCATCCCACAGCAAGGTGAAGGCCTCGCCTTCTTATGACAGGGTAACCCATCAAGCTGATCCAGTGCAGAATAGGTAAATTTATCGTATATTTATCACCATCACCTTGACGCTTTGCTTCACAGAGGACGAGTTATTTCGAAGTTATTCAACTTATTGGCACAGTTCTAGACAGAGTCACGTATACGGCGTCGCGTTCACTTCTCTATCTCTCTTTCTAGCTCGTCCATTACATTAATTTGTTAGTGTGAATGAGTTACATCTTTGGTTATTACAGGCAAAAGAACCGTAGCCCTTCCCAGGAAGAAGAAAGCACGAAGTGGTCACCGGGTGGGGGGTGGGGGGGCCGCCTTAGTGCCTTGTTGCATGTGCGAAGAGGTTCGCACGCTTCTAGCCGCAAATCATCGCGGGCTTCCGATGCTTCCGACGTTAGTGAGTTGGGCGGCGCTTGGCTCAACTTACCACTCCTTTTATTACCTGGTACATCAGCTGGAGAACAGGTAACTAACAAATACAGATATCTGCCAAACATTTTCTAGCTCTTTTATCTGTCGTTGACGGTACAATACCTTGGAAGATACGTATTTAACGAGACAGACCAATATTTCATAATACATATTGCGAGTACCTACTACTGATATTATGAAAAGCTTTAGTTTAAAACTTGTCTACGGTCAATCAATCGGTACAAAGCATGGCTCATTGGTCGTATCAGTTACAAGCGCGATTGCCGAGCTAGAGGTCCCGGGTTCAAATCCCGGGTCGGACAC
>DWDV01002806.1:0-11190 GCA_018245615.1 Mimoniades ocyalus | reverse complement strand
CGGGGCGCTCCGCGTGGCGCGGCCCGGCGCGCAGCTCGCACAGCGAGCGCAGCGCGCGCAGCGCCGCGCCGTGCCCGCGCCCCACCAGCGGCGACACACACCGCCGCATCTCCTCGCGGATGCCCATCAGCAGCGGCACGAACACCTACACCCAACCTTGTTTTGACACACGACACAATAGAACTCAATATTTAGGGCACACTGAAAATCATTGGCTGTGTCTCTTCACACTTAGACTGAGCGCATTCCTACTTTGATTAATAGCACTGAAGCAATGTCTTTTACCTTGTTACTTTTTTATTTGTTCTTTGTATACTTTTTTTTTATTAATAGTTTGTAGTGTTATTTATGAAATAAACATTATTTTCTTTCTTCTTCTTTCTAATTTACAACTTTACCAACAAATGTTACGTCGCAATTCCAAGCGTAAGTAATTAGTTCACTATAATACTTGATATTAATAATGTGTATAAGATAGAATTGTTGGTACCTCCTCGAACGCTTCCTGTTCGCCGTAGCTCGCGAGTAGTACTTCGGGCATGAGCCCGATCGGCGTGCTCCCGACCAGTATGTAGCGCAGCAGCGGCGACTTGCGGCACTGTTCCAATTCGAACCTGCCTCGCAGGACGAGCACGAGATAATTGACGAGCGTAGACCGCAACGTTTGCAACAGATCGTACAATGGCGGTTCAGAACTTTTCTTTGGATGCTCCCTTTCGTAAATGTTCATGTTGTTGTAGAATTTCAATATATAGCTGACTGCTAGGCCTTGGGTGGGTATCGTTTTTGGTATAGGCAACGATGGTGCGGGACACTCGGATTTGTCGGAATCGGCCTCCGAGCCGAGCAGCCCGCCACCCTGCGTGTCATCCACGCAGTCCTCGCTCAGTCTTTTCGACATCTCAGATATGGCAATAAGTTTCTGGTTCAACGGATCCGAACCGTTCGCAATCTGACTTATGACATCCATCAGCGCTCCAGAGACTATGTCTTCTAAACTGAGTTTAGGATTATCGAGAAGAGATTCTGCCACAGAAGGTACAAAAATGCCACCTGAAAGATATAATACTTGTAAATAATCATCGTTTATGAGCATCCTTAAGGTACTTTTACAAAATCATTAAAATCACCTGCACAGTCGTCTGACCAAGAGACCTGCAGGATCTTGGCGACAATATGCCGAAGCTGATCCTCAGTTAACTCTGTACAGCTGACCGTCCGTGCGCGGTGGACTTTGCGCACAGGTGACTGTATAGGATCACTATCTTCTACCTGGTGTTAGAGAACAGGTTATATTTTTACATAATTCATTATTTTTCCTTAGTTTTATTTTAATTTATTATTTTAATTTATTTGTTTGTTTAATGAACATTTCATAAGCGGCAACAGATCCAGCACAGTAACTGTTGACTACATAATTCATGTTACTAAAACTATACTAAAGATGCAGGATAGGTTGACATATCCATAGCTTGGACAGAGAATGATGATAGTCACTGGTATGTTTGGTGGCTGCAGAATTTCTGTGGTCACTCAAATAAAGCATCAATTCTTTTGCATTCATATAACCGAAGCTTATATTTTCAAGTAATGTGAAGATTACACAAAATATATATTATACCTTAATAGCTTGTATATTGACAATGCTGAAGACACAATTAATATTCCGTAGAGTAGAAAGGGTCTCATTAAATTGTATATTTGTTTCACTTTAGAAATAGCTAACTAAACATCACTAAGTTCAGAGGTCCAAGTACCAATCTGAGTGGCAACAGTTGGAGGAGGCCTGAGTCCATCAATGAATTAGAAAATCATGTTACATACATGTTAAGTACTGGTTAAAGTCATTGGCATTACAAAGCAAATGTACCATGAACAAAAGCATTGTTCTAATACCAAATGATGTCATTTAAAGTTACTTTGCCCTTCCTCAAAAATCTGATTTATGTTTCATCAGTGTTCATACCAGAAGAACAATCCGATATCTATCCTATTCTATCTATCTATATTAAAGCCCTTAATTCCTATGGTTAACTAATTTAAAATATTAAATACAAGTAAGTACTATTCTGAACAATTACCTACATTTGTTCACCAAAAATGTCTTAGAAATAAGAAAAAGCATCCCCAAAAAAAACAGTGATTGAAATGAAGCAATGAAATACTGTAAATATGTTTAAAATAATGAGTTTAATGTTTTAGGATGACCTAATATGTATAAATAATTGTATATATATTCATATACTACTATATATACGTAACATCACGCCTGTAATCGCCGAAGAGGTAGGCAGAGGAATGTAGACCACTCCCACATTTTCACCAGTTATGTTTGGGTCTCACAATGGAATAGGTGGTGAGCCTATTGCCATACACTGGGTACTTTTCAGACTCCGAGCCACTACTAGAAAATCTAAATCCGAAAAAATTTAGTAGTGCCCTACCCAGGAACTGAACCCAGGACCTCACGATCGGCAGTCACACTTGCTACCAACACGACCATCAACATGTTACAGTAGATTGGTATGTTTTACAAAGTGGATTATGTCCTCCTTGACTTGTTCATCAATGGATATTTAGCTAAATAAATTTATGGCACCAATGATGACTTTAGGTACTTTAGACTTTATTGTAGGTGTAATTGTATATGTACTTGGGAAGATTTGTTTTATCAATGTGTGTTTAGTACTGAGATTGTTCAATTCATCCGCTTTGAAGGTGCTCATAGTGTTAATAACTTATAAATTATATTTAAAAGAATCTGTATAATTTAGGGGGTACCAAAAAAATTTGAGGTTGCTAGAACCAGAGTGGTCTAACTGAATTTTAGCTAATTTTGGCCTATTTACATTTTCGTAATTAAGAAATATTTATCTGCAGTACCAGAGCAACCTAAAACTGTGTACAGGCCATGTACACAGTTACATCACTAGGGTTCTAGCAGCCCCAATTCATTCTCAAAGTGGGCAGTAAATAAAATAAGTTTGAGAAATTATCATATGCAAAGGATATTGATTCTTTTGAAAATTAAGAGGATTTGATGTTTACCCCATGTTCACCATCACCTGGGTTGGCTGGTAGAAAATACCAATTGGTGTTAAGTCTGCCTTATGTTAGCAACAATAAAGGATAAATAAACAATTATGTAACTAGTTCAGTTGGATTCATAGATCTGAAGAAGCAAAAGCAAAATGAAATGTTAATATCTCCATTGAATTTCAGATCTATAGTTTTTCAAGTTATCTTACATTGTATTTTGTCTTAAATTTATTCAGCTTCATGAATACTGGGTATCAGAATGACAGAGAATAAAAAAACTGAATTACAATCAATGGTAATGTGGAAAGTTGTTCTTTGTATCTGTGATACACGGCATTGAGTCTCCTACACTTACTTATATTATTAAGTTAAGGTATATAATTTATTAAGTAAAGGTACAACCTCCCACATAAGATAAGCCACCCAAAAAACATGATTTTCTACTTTTCAATTGGAATATACCCTTTTTAGTGCAATTGGCTTATTCACTGTTTAAAAACGCATATTAACATAATTTCACACCTGTAATTCCCAGAGAGATAGACAGAGAGTGTAGTACACCCCAATTTTTCACCAGTATGTTTACATCCACTATGTAAAGGTGGTGAGTCCAATGCTATACACCATCCACACGTCCAGACTCTGAGCCATGGTTGAGTCGGTAGTCGGTGGCCACCAATTGTGAGGTTTTGAGTTGACATCCCGAGTGAGGCACTTTTTCTAACTTATGTTAGAATTTCTAGTAATGGCCCAGAATCTGGATTCGTGCCCAGGTGATGGCAATAGGCTCACCTCTTATTTCATTGTGAGACATAAGTGTAAAATGTGAAATGTGTTAGTGCACTAAAATCCTCTGCTTACCTCTTCAGAGATTACAGGTGTTTTGTTTTTATTGTTAAAAACAATAACTAAATTTAAATTTTTAATTACACTGTGGAGTTACAAAGCTGGAGTTCTTAATGACAATAAAATTCACAAACAGAAATGTCATTAGCATTAAGTCCAACATATAATTTAATCATATCTTGAATAAAAAATAAGGAACAAGCAGTTAAAGTACATATTTTACATACCTCCATAGGCTCCTGTCGATTGTCTGATTGTGAATTTCTTTCTGAAACTTCGTCAACTTCCATTGACAGTGACCGTCGTGAGCAGCTAGGCGAGGTGTTATTGATTCTGGGCCGAACTGGAGAGGGCTCTACAAACTGTGGGGGTGATATAGACCTTGAGGTGCTGTCTTCCCTAGTTGATGCACCTTCTGACCCACCAAGGGTAGACTGTGGCAAGCTTCCTACTCTTACAGAACCACAGCTTAATAATGCATCATCACCTATTGAATCAAAGCTGTTGTACTGCCTGGTTTGAGACAGATCTGTCATTTTTGTGTCTGGGATTTCATCTAGTAAATTATTTTCAGCCTTTTCGGTAACAATTAAACCATCTGGTGGTATTTTTGTTTCATCTGTTACATCACTTTTGTTAACTCCATCTGAATAATTTGAGTCTTTTGTCGTGTCGGCCTTTTTTTCCGATTCTGTGGACCCGCGCGCCGACGGCGGGGTGACAGTCGAGGGTTGTACGATAGTGGCTTCGGAGGGCATGGACCCTCCCGGTGTGACGGGAGGGCTAGCAGACACTGGCGCAGGGCTACTGAGAGCAGCGAGTCGTGCTAACCGACGGCGCCTTATCTGCAAAGGATAACAAATTCTTGAAGCACGTGTACATAACACACGCACCACAAAACTACACATCGCCACACAAACGCTTTGTTTTGTTACAAAATTAGATTGGACATACGCACTACGTCAAGGTCCGTTTACAAAATATGCTACTTACCTCCTCTTGGCTCAGTTCACTCATGGCGAATGATTCTTCTGTATTGTTGTTATAACTAGTGTCAGCACTACACCACACAATTTTCTTACAGAATGTGATAACTATGAAGAACAACGGAGCAAGCCACACAACGTCAAGCAGTCAGTCACCTCTGTGGCTCAGCTGAGACGATTGGTTATTTGACGTTTGTGGTTGCAGGATAGATGACGAGAAAGTATTGAAAATATAACGCGTCATCCTCGTCTTAATCCTAAATATTAATGTTTAATCTGTAGTACGTATGCTAGCAACTGGCAATTAGTAAAGTATTTTTAATAAAACTTATTTCCACAATAATAGTCTGTATATTGTGGCATCATTATTAAATTAAACATAATACATACTATAATACATATAGATTACAATATATTTTACTCGGAAACTTTACTTGGATAAAATTTTAAATATGAATGATTATTGGGCCTATAATAAGAAATAAAACTGTTCCTTTGTAATAGTACTTAGATAAAATAAAATGTCAAAATTATTAATGACAATCTGAAATTAAATACTATAATTTTAACTATTTTTTTGTACAGCAGTTATGAGGGAATTTTCTATAAACTGTACTGATTTCTAAACGAATGTTTGTAATCAAACTAATCAAACAGCTAGTGACATTAACCAATGGCCGCATGTTTTAATTTTGTTTTCAATCTGACCGCCGTCTGTCTACTAGACATTCTGTATTTTCTGTAATAACTTGAACCAATTAGAATATGTAATGCAAACAATACATTTTTGATTGAGAAAATTATCATTAATTTCGATGATGATATAAATATATAATCCGCTGAACTACCATGCAATTATTTATAAAATTCAGTGAAATTATTTAAAAAGTAGTAATTTTTGTTTTTGTGATATAATAACCATCAAGATGACCAGCTACCAAGTGTCTGACTTGGTTTCGGGACTAAAGTCTCGTCAATCGGATTCTAGGCATAGAGCAATACGAGATTTGCTGCATTTTGTGAGAACCGATTTGAGGGAGATGTCACAAGAGGCTCATAATCAAATACTTGATGACTTCAATCAGCAAATACATGTTTTGACCTCTAGTTACGACAACAATGAAAAGAAAGCTGGTATATTAACTATAGGTAGGTTGGAATACTTCATGTGACATTCCTTGGAACCTCAATAATACAGGGATAGCAAGAAGATTTTAAATTAATTTACGTGCAACTATACATCTCGTGTTACTCGGTTCCATAGTGTATATATAGTTTAGATCATAATTACATATCAACAATGATAGTATAGTGGCTTAAAATTCAACCTCTCACTCTAAAGACCTGGGTTCTAATTATGTTGCCCACCTCCTTACAGAATTATATGTTGTGCAATGAAATATCACTTGCTCTAACAATGAAAAAATTATGAGGAAAGTGGCACCACATAAGAGTTCTTCTCAGTATGCTCTTGGGTGTGTGAAGTCTGGCAACCTATTCTTGGCTAGTGGAGCAGAAGAAGGCTCATTTTGAGTGTGGATTCTTGTTTAATATTAGAATGATAAAGGGGTGCATGCTGATAATTATAATATATTAATGATGGATGATTTAAAACCAATTCTATTTGAAATCAATATAAAAATGAGCCACTTTATTTAAAATTTATCTTCCCTTGTGATGGTAGAATTTCTGTCATCCTTTATCTTGCTTCTCACTATTTTGTAATAGTCCCTTAACTATACATGACAATGATAAATAACATATTGAAAATGTTATGGGCCACATCCTATTAGTATGGTGATACTGACAGGAGCATCTTGCTTTGTTTTCTTTCTGCTCATGTTTTTTTGAGGGTTTTTAACCTTCATATACTCACATGTTGGTCCCTCAGACTGACAAATCATAAATTCACTGTTTTCTCAAAAACTACCAACACTGTGGCTTTGTGCTTTTTCATAGCTTCTTAGTTTGTTGTTCACCACTGTTTAATGTGGTCCAAGCACTGATGTTGAATGGATTGCATCAAATGCAAAAAATATTTTTGCCTCGATCATGTAGTTATGGTTTATTCTGATTGTTACAGCATTGATGCAACACTAACAATTAATATTTTTCTATTTTATATTATTATTTTTACTAGTTTCATTTACCTTATTTCAGTCTTTTTTGAATTAACACAATTAAGTTTAATATTGGTAGTTAGCTTGCATTATGAAATATTTCATAATTTTTTAAGAGGGTGATTTAAAAGACTTTTTATACTTAATGAACCTAAAGTATTAATATTTGTACACCTTTTTTAAAAATTATAGCTATTCTTAAAAACTAACAATGATCATTAAAAAGTGTATTATTATAATAATACAAATGAGACAAACCTTCAGTCTGAGAGACCATGTGAGTTTCTGTGTAATACTTTTGCGTACAAGTATACAAAGGTTAAATGGTATTTTAATATACGTTAATAACACATGAGTAGATTGCCTAGTTTGTCCTGTTGCTTCCAAGTGCACTTGCCAAAGCGAAGTCCTGGTTTCAAATCATGGGCCGGGGACTATTGAATTTTTCTAACTGTATTTTCTAGTAGTGATTCAGAGTCTGGTTTGCGTCTGGTGTACGGCAATAGACTCACTTCTATAGTGAGTGGTAAAGTGAACTGGTGAAACTTGGGAGTGTACTACACTTCTCTGCTAACGTCTTTGGGAATTACAAGGCTAATGTTACATAAAATGCTATGTAAATATTAAAAATATTAGGTACACATTTATGGTCATAATTTTTTTTTTTTTTTCAGTGTGCTTGATCACAGGAGATACCGATACCAGTAAGGTCAGAGTCAATCGCTATGTACATCACTTGCGTAACATTTTTCCATTTAGTGACACCAGTATTTTAGAATTGGCGGCGAAAACAATGGGCCGATTAGCTGTATCTCTTGGCATAAAGAGATCTGAGTATGTCGAGTTTGAAGTCAAAAGGTCATTTGAATGGTTAGTTGAAGAAAGGAATGAAGGGAAGAGATTATCTGCTGTTCTTATATTGAAGGAGTTAGCAATTGCACTACCATCATACTTCTACCAGCATATTAATGGTTTTTTTAATCACATTTCAATTGCACTTCGTGATCCAAAGGACCAGATAAGGGAAGCAGCTGCCAAAGCTTTGAGAGCCGCTTTTGTTGTTACAACCCAAAGAGAGGTACCCGAGCAGAGCAACAGAGCTCATTGGTATATACAATGCTATGAGGAGGCTATGACTTCGTTTGCAGACAACACTGCTAGAGAAAGAGGCTTGAGCAGGGACGATCATGTCCATGGTGCTCTATTAATTCTGAATGAACTTTTACGATGTTCGAATTCAGCATGGGAGAAAAAATACAGTACACTGATGCAAAAACTCGATACAGAACACGTGACTGATGAAATGTCTCCTCTTAATGGTAAACTTCACAGCACATGGTCCCCTCAACATTATGTTGTAAATAAAACTGAGTTAATTGCTACTTATGAGTCTGTTATTTGCAAACAATTGTTAACTGAAAACTATGAAAAAATTTCATCTGGTAAGTGAATTGTACACAGTGAAATTTCATGCAAAATAAAAAAAATAATTATGTATGTAGTTTTTTTTATGTACAACATATTTGTAACATGCATATGAATACATGCAACCAGTCATTATATTAATATATCATCATAGTAGTTCCCTTACCGAGAGTAAGTGCCAATATAAACATGTATGTTCATTGACTGCCTCATTGATCATGTTGGACGCAAGTGTAATTGCCAAACGAGAATTCCTCGGATTAAATCCCGGATTCGGCACTATTGGGTTTTTTGTAACTTAGGTTTTCTAGTGGCGAGTTGGAGTCTAGATTGTTCCCAGGGTATGGCAATAGACTCACCATCTATTGTAACTGGTGAAATGTGGGACCATATTTCAGTCCTCTGAATATCTCTCGGGAATTGCACGCGTGATGCTACGTTTATTAAAGAAATAAATGGTTTTTCATTTCAAAATATACAAATAGTTATAGACCTTCTATGGCAAATTTTCATACATTTCCTTAATATTTAATATTTCATTACTTTTTTTAATATTTCAGATATAATGGCTCAACAGATATCACGATCACACAATGTCCATCAAATGCTTCTAATTATAATACCAAGACTGGCTGCTTTTAATAGAGAGGCATTTGGAAAGAAGCATCTTAAATGTACTATAAATCATTTGATCACATTTTTGCGTGGTCGAGAGAAAGAAAGGGTAATGGCGTTCACAACTCTAGGTCTTATTTGTGTTGCCGTGGAGGATGATGTGCGTCAATACTTAGGGAGGATAATAGAAATAATAAAACTTACTCTACCTGTTAAGGATACACCAAAGAAAAGGAACGGAGCAGATAGTCCATTGTTAAATTGCATTACACTTTTAGGGTTTGCTATGAAAGAAAATATGGCCAATGAACTATCCGAGTTGTTAGATCCAATGTGTGTTACTGGTTTAAGTCCGCAACTTACCACCTGTTTTAGGGAATTAAGTCAAAATGTACCCTCCCTAAAGAAAGATATCACTGACAAGCTATTAAATATGTTGTCAATAATACTCAGAAAAAAAAGGTTTGTGTCAAATAAAACTGAAACACAAACTTTTACAATGTCTTCAGCTTTGTTAACTGAAGCACAAGATGCTGCAAAATTGGTACTTGCGCTACGAACTTTGGGTGCTTTTGATTTTGAATGGAACAACACTCTTATGTCATTCATAACAAGGTGCACGGATCATTATTTACAGAGTGAACAGCATGATATTCGAGTGGAATCCGTGAAAACATCAGCCAAGTTACTAATCAAGGCTATTGAAAGGTGTGCTATAACAAATTCGAGAACTTTGATCATGCTTGTTGATGAATCACTGAGAAAGTTGTTATCAGTAGGCCGATCAGATTTCGATCATGAAGTACGTTACCGAGTTCTAGAAATATTCACTAATCCTATATTTGACAAGTATTTAGCTGTGGCAGAACATCTCAATTGTCTTTTTATAGCTACAAATGATTCAAATAATGATGTGGCCGAGCTTGCACTATGCGTTGTTGGAAGATTGAGCAATTTGAACCCGAGCTACACTACTCCCATGTTACGTCAATTGTTTGTTCAAATATTGTTGGAAATACAATACTCAGAGTCGAATCGCAACAAAGAACAATCATTGCGTATGGTAAACAACATTATATCAAATGCGCCGAGAATCACAAGGCAGTTCGCAGAAACAATCCTTAAGGTGCTCGTGCCTAAATTGAGGGAGGAAGATAGCAATTCAGTCATGGTATCAACAATTCTGAAAGCTATAGGTGATCTCGCGGAAGTGAATGGTGGAGAACAGGCGTTAAATGATTGGGTACATGAGATCATATCAATTCAACTGGAAATACTCTCGGATCCTAATCAACTTGAAAAGAGAAGTGTCGCTCTATGGTCGTTTGGACAAGTCATTAGTGCCATTGGTTATGTCATTATGCCATTCGTGGAATATCCGCATTTAATGGATATGCTGTTGGCTTTCTTGAAAACTGAACAGCACCCTGGCGATAGACGAGAAACGATACGCGTTCTTGGATTGTTGGGAGCATTGGATCCATACAAACACCGAGTAAACCAAGGTTTGATTGATTTTCAAACCGTTTCAACCTTGATTCCGGTAACAGAGACGTCACCAACAGCAGAAAATTTCGATTCCAATGTCAGCGAGATGCTGGTAAATATGTCTCCGTTAGTATTGGATGAATTTTATCCAGCCATCGCGGTTACATCCTTGATGCGTATATTACGCGATCCAATATTGTCCCAACATCATACGACCGTGGTACATTCAGTAACATTTATATTTCGAACTTTGGGCATTAAGTGCGTTCCGTACATATCTTGCGTCACGCCAAGCCTGCTATACGTAATTCGTACGACAGATAATAGCAACTTCAGAGAATTCCTTCTCACACAACTCGCCCAATTGATATCGGTTGTAAAAATACACATACGAGCGTACTTGGAAGATATTTTCGATATTATCAGGGAGTACTGGACGCCCAATAATCTACTGCAACCCACTCTTATTCTGCTAGTTGAGCACATAAGTGTAGCCATTGGAACGGAATTCAAAGTATACCTCAGAAAGATTCTACCTAACATATTAAGGGTCTTGAAATGTGATCGAAGCAAAGACAAATTCTTGACTGAAAAACTACTTTTAGCTATACAAAAGTTTGAAAACAATCTGGACGATGTTTTGCTATCAATTGTACCAGCGATAACAGGGC
>DWDV01002805.1:0-11191 GCA_018245615.1 Mimoniades ocyalus | reverse complement strand
ATCCCCGAAGAGGTAGGCAGAGGAATGCAGAACACTCCCACGTTTCACCAGTTACGTTTACGTCCCACTATGGAATAAGGGTGAGCCTATCGCCATACACCGGGCATATATCCAGACTCCGAGCCACTACCAAAAAATTTTGTAGTGCCCGACCCGAGAATTGAACCCAGGACCTTCCAAGCGGCAGTCGCACTGGCAACCAACACGACCAACTAGGCAGTCAATGTATAAGATTTGCAAAAGTCGTGTAAGCGTAATTGTAAAGAAATGGCAATAATATTTTTGATATTAAATATAACATACCTAACACCTGTATTTCGACGAAGGCGTAGGCAAAGGAGTGTAGTACAATCCCACGTTTGACCAGTACAATTTTATTTTTTCTTTTTAAAATCGGCTCTTTTTATGGTTCACAAAAAATTTCGCTGGTTTAAGTTAATTTTATATGTACCTACTCGAACGTTAGAAAATAGCAAACTTTTCAAAACAAACGACTATGCTTACTCATTTAAGTAGATTGTGTGTCTCGCAATATTACTGTAAGAAGCAGTATCTGTGCTGTTGGGCAACTGTATTGTACGTTGTAGAGTCAGCTACTCGAGTAACTTTTTGCTCTATTGTCATAACGATAGAGTTCACAGGAACGTATCGATTCTATTGTGGGTCACTGACTGCGTTCAGTTGGAATTGTTTAGTTAGATCTGGAGCCGAGGTAACTCGGCAACGTCAGCTGCCAGTTGGTAAATGATCCAAAACTATAATTACTTTCCACGTCCGCAGTTCTTACAAATATACATTTACAGTGTTATATCTTTAGTTTGTATCTGCATTTAAAATTTATAATTGGAACACAAAATCGTATCAGGTTTAATTAAAAAAAGGAATGTTAAAATTTTCAAACCAACCGCTCTTCATACATACGCGTAAGTATTCACGGCGAGATATTCGTAAATTTTTCACAGTTTTTCCAAATGGTTGTCTTGGTCATAATTCGGGTCTAACATTGTATGAATTAGTGGCTATCAATTAATTCATAGTGCCCCGTTGTTCAAGTGGTCCTAACCGCGACTACTTCAAGACATCCTGGATTCGAATAAAGTATTTTTACGTTTTTCTAACTTGAAATTCGCAGTAATAGCACGGCGTATGGATTTGTGCCCAGTGCATTGCAATAGGCTCATCACTTATTCTATGTCAGACGTATTACATATAACTGCTGAAACGTGAAAGTACACTACAGTCTCCTATCTGCCCCTTCGGTTAAATACAGGCATGATATGTTAATTTATTCACTGATCCACTTACTCCTAGAAAGAAGTAGGAAAACGAAAATTGTAATTTCAGTTTTATATGATCATAAAATTACAAGCTAATAGAAAATCTACTAATTATAATAGCATTTGTTGAACTTAGTTAGCCATTGGGTGAGCCTACTGTCATACACCGGGCATATATATTGATAAATTTCAAACAGTTAAGGATAAAGTGGAACAATAATGGTACTAACTGTCTACCCCGTTATATCAGAAATGTTTTTATAAAAACTGTATAAACTGCAGTCTTGTCAGTGCAGTGTACCTATAACAAAATCTTAAAATATAGATTAATAAACTTTAAATCGATATTTACCTGCGTGCCGAGTGTATTTGCTTATCTGTGGTTGTTTGTTTTTCTTTACAATATGTACAAATTGATGTCGTATGTCCGTACCAGCTGCTTCATTTTTACAGTACGCTACGTCAATGAGAAAATCTAAAGAAAATGAACAGAAATTCTAGTAGAAAAGTTGCGGAATTTCACGATGAGCACTGCTGCGCGGGAAATGGCATCGGTAATTTCCGTCGCTCATCTTCACTGCGCTTGCGCGGTGAAAAAATGGTGCAGCGGTCGCCTTTATCTACCAGAAAATTAATTCCAATAATCACGGAAAATATACACCAAAAGCCACGAAGCGATGGCTCCCGTTTACCGGAGTCCAGCCATCGCCCTCGGAGCCACGTAAGTAACATTACCCAACTTTGTATTGACCAATTTCTATTATTGCTTGACACAAACAGTTATACACCATATAGATTTGTACATTCACATTGTATTCTATTTTTAAACTCAACATTATTTCGTATGTGGAATAATAAAACATGGTCATTCTTACTTTTCATACAGACTTTACAGTTTTAAGTGTTTACAAGCGAAGTATATTATTCAATGTTTCACTTGCAGTCTTGTAACTCAAACAGTCAAGTCAAGCCAAAAAAGTCCTGCTTAAAATCGCCCGAGAGTCCATATATGGATAGAAAATTGAGTATGACGGATTCTGCACACACTCCGCCGGGTTCACCCGAAGACCTGCCAGATGATGAATCTCTTCACAGTTATGGTAGCGCAGCCACAGCGGCCTCCATAGAAGCTGGCTATGCACCTTTTAATGGAACTACATTCAGTGGTAGATCCATGCGATATGTTCTACACTGTTCATCTCATGCGGGTCTTTCAGGAGAAGAGTACCTCACCCCCACCCAGCGCGCTCAAAAGCAGATTCGACGCCTCAAGAGTCTTCTTAGCCAAGCTAAGAAAGATTTAGAAAAAAAGGATAGTGAGATTTTCCACCTGACTAAAGAAGTAGTTGAGCTACGCTTGTATAAGGCATCAATATTTTCTCCTGATGAAAAGTCAAATTCTAGTGAGATTGTTACAATACGGGAGAATAATGAAGAAGGAGGCATTGATGGCGAGAGTATTAAATGTAAGGAATCATGTAGAACTTATGATGTCACTGACAGCCCACTTTTCAAAGATACACCAACACGGAGCCGCAATGAGATGCAAGGCTCCTTCACAGATTCCGGACACTTTGATGATCTCACCAATTCATCATTACACTCCAAAGAATCGGTGCTAATGCTCACACACGATGCCTCTTGCATGACTGAGGTAGAGGACAGTGACTTGGAACGTCGTAATCTGATTGCATATTATGAGAAGAAAATAGAAGATGTCGTTAGGGCTCATGTAGGTGAAAATCAAGAAATGAAGAAATCTCACAATGATAAGGTGGAGGCTCTCTTGCAGAAATTGGCAGATGTGAACACTCGCTATTGTGAACTGCTGCCAAATTATGAACAGGCAAAGGAAAGAATTCATACATTGGAGAAGCAGTTGGAGGAAGCAAGCAAGCAGCTGCAGGACGAGGAAGGCAGGCACCGAGCTATATACCTGCAGATGTACAACAAGGGGCTTGAGGCAGCTCAGTTTGAACTGGGCAAGGTAATATGTCTTTCTATTTGACTAAATTTATAATCACTAACATAATTCTGTCTATGTTGGGCTAGAGTAAGAATACATTCCCTGACCTCGTGCTGAGAGACATAATGTCGTAAGAGGTGACTAACCCGGCACTGGCAGATCACAGTCTGCCCAGGCACGGCTAAGATGCCCTGGCTACCTTTGGACAGCAGTGTAGACAGTATCAGTAGTGGTGCCGTATAATCGTCAACCTGTACGTCCAGCATGGGGATTATAGCCATCACCCTTCAGGGGAGGCCTATGTCCAGCAGTGGACTACAATAGGTTCATCATCATCAATGATGAATGTTACTCATTATTATGGCTATCCAAAGGATTTCCAAAAACGTAACACACATTGATATTTTTTTAATTAATCATTTGAATGAATAAAAAATTTTAAAACAAATACCTACAGCTCAATATCCTGTTTTTACATTATTTATAATACAAGGTTATTGGAATGTTACTCAAGTTATCTCAACAAGAATTACAAATGTTTCTTACCAGTGCAGATCCAAATTTGTATTGCAACACATCAATTATTTGTTTGTGTGTCTTAAAGAACATTCTTGATAGAGTTTTAGTTACATTATTTTCATATCGTAAAAGCTTCTCATTTACCTTATGAAACATTTGTTTTACTTTTAAAAGACAATATGTTTATATTATATACAGGAAATACATTATTTTTCTTTTACTATTTATAGGAAGGTGACGCCGAAGACAAAAGCCATCTAAGTCGAGTTTCAGTAGAAGAATTATTAGAACAATTGCAAATCACGCAGACAGAGCTTGAGAATGTCAGGGTAAGTTTCCTCAAATATACTAGGCTCCTGTTCCCAATATAATATTATTTTGCTAACAAGAAATATGTTAAAAGATTGATGTCAATTGTTCGATAACTTGTGTAGATCGTTACAAATGAAAATTTTGAATTTTCAACTATGCTAACAGTTTCTTCTTTCCAATAAGAACATGTGGTATCATTTGAATTAGTAAAGACTCATTATTAACTGATTGAAATAACAAAACCATCATACTCATCTACTTGAGTAGTGAGCATGTAGAGGCTATTAACAGAATCGGCTTTAATATGTAGTGCATTACAGGATACGGAATTCACAGCGGACCGAACAGCAAAGTCACAAGTACTTCTAAGTGCAAAGGAGGCTGTTTCTTTATGGGTCCTAGGAGCTCGAAAGGTTGGAATCTTATACCCAACAGGCGCCATTACTAAAAAACTATTTTGTTTATATTTTTATTGACTTATTCTTACACAAGGCTTCATGCACAGGTTACTACTATGCTATGTAGAAATATTTTGATGTAATAACATCATTCATATTACATAAATTTTATTACCAATAATTTTATGTAATGTGATAGTTGACATAATGCATGCATGTTTTTTTTATTTGAATTGTTTATAGAATATATAATTTTCATTAGCATTGTCTAATATTATTCTTAGATGTCACATATTAGACAAAATTACAAAATGTGATGTAATATCAGAGTGATAAGATTTATCATGTTTAGAAATGTAGTTTTGTATTATCAGAGAAAAAATTATCTCAACATATGAGCAACATTATTTGAAGCCGATGTAACGTTAATGAAGAAAATGTTACAGGCAATAATACTTGTTGAAAATTTTAATTTATTCATGCAATATGTCGGTTAGTTTTAGAGGATTATTGGCGCATTTTAATAACAGGTGGAACTAAAAAATTACAGGTCTTTGTCTATGTCAAAAAAATAACTGGTCTTTATTTGTCTATGGTTATATTACTCCAGGTCTCAAGGTTTGGTTGTATATTTACGTTATTAACATACTCATCAAAACTCTATGTAAGTTATTAGCATGGTAACATGTTAGTCATTTATACAATAGAATATTATTTTTATTCATGTTTATGCTTGATCGTCTAGTTTTAGACTGTAGAGTAAAATTGTAGCTAGTTCTATAAATATTTGCATGTTAAGCTTTCAACTTAGTCATTACTAGTTCTAGCCCATTGAATTATCATTGTTGTATTCATAACCAAGATAAAATGTAAATTATTATTATCAGTATAATCAATTTCTGTGCTCTCTGTCATTTCATGTTTTATTGATTAATTAGATGTTTGAAATACTTAATATATTGTTAACATAAACCAAAATAAATACTTATCTATTATGATCATCTCGAGTACTAACACAAGTAGAATAAAAACACATTTAATCTGTAATCTTAGCCGCTGTAGTATATTTACATAACTGTATTTTAGGTCATTCGGTCCACTGACTTCTGACAACTCGTTAACGACAAGAGTAAAGAAAAACAGCTTGAATTAATTTAACATTCAATTTTATATAATATGTACTAACCTATGTCTATTAACTTTATCGCTTTGCATGAGTTTATTTGAAACAGCCTCTTTTGGTTTTGGGTAATTTGCAAATATGTATTTATATAATTGAACAAAAAACTGGTGTTTTTTTGTGTAACTGTATTATAATTAGATTTTAGATTTATTGTTAATGTTAAGTCATATAACTAATTTCATCATCATATTTCATTTCTTTATTGACAAGGTTATTTAATAAGAAATAAGATGGTGAAATTATGTATATATAAATTTATATGAAATGTATTTGTTTATTTCTTCATTCAATACACATTTTTATAATCGAAATGCAAATTTGACGAAGATGTTGGTACAAGCTTTTCATTTAATTTGCAATATGCTTTTTTATATAAAAACTATTCAATTTAAATTTGTATATTAAAAAATAAATACCAAAATATACTTGTACTTCCTGTAACATGAATAATAATAATAATTGATTAAATTTATACAAAACTTTTTGTTACTTACAATTAATAGTAAATCTAATTAATAAGCCCCGATTCAGTATAAGATTCTTCGTTATATCTAGCATTTAGCAATCTTTAAAACTAATCCATCCAATTTTGTCTAGATTTCATTTTTAAAAACCAATGAAATTACTTAATAAAGGTTGTTTTTTTAACAATTCAACTTTACACTTCATTCTACAGATTGTAATACCTAAACATTTTATACTAGGTGCATATTTTTAATTTAAAGGTAATTTCTTTTTGCAGGCGATGTACCGTCGCATTGTCGAATCGCAAAAGGGCGCCAAATCCAACGTGGATCCGGAAGTGACGCTGCAGTTCTTGAAGTCGGCCATCTACTACTTCCTCACGGACCCCGAGAACCACCAGGGGCACCTCGCCGCGATAGAGAACATCCTCGGCTTCACGGACGCGGAGAAGAAGAACATCCGCAAGGCGCGAGCGCCGTAGGCGAGGCGACCGTGTCGTTAGTTACATGTCATTGTTGCATGACATTAAGGAATTAGTATATGTAGTTATAATTAAAATGGGGTGCACATACAAATTTAAACCGCATCATGTATGTACTTAGTTGCGGATCTAGTGTTATTGCTGTTTGCACGACATTCCGTCTCCACGGCGATCGTTATCTCTCGAGACTCGTATACATTTCGGCTCAGGGTTTTTTAAATCGAATTTATTTTATAGACGCTATATCAATATGTGATTATTTTTTTTAATGTACGTAGTTCGTAAGCGCCAAAGAAACACATTCCTTCATTTGTGCAATTTTGACTTAAGGTTTATTACGGTAAGTTTACAGTGAAGCTACTCGTGTAGTAATGACTACTATTTTAAGAGGTCTTTTTTTTTGTTTTCGTTTTCCTATTTTGGTATTATTTTCTTTTTATTTTGTTTTGCACGGTTTTATAGTTTATGTAGTAGCATTACATAATCAAGGTATTATTGTGGTAGGTTATAGAAAATTTAATTTTCTCTTTTATTTTTACTTTCAATAATTTTGAAGATAAATTTTGTTGCGATTCGTGATAATAGTAATTTACTAGTAGAATCAACAGCGCCGTTCGTTTGCCGTCCGCATTACGCATACAAGGTTTATCTTCATTCTATATTGTCGTCCACATAGATCTTGCCACTTTAAAAGCTACATCTGTGATTAGTGACTTCATAATAATATTTTTGCATAATATTAATATAATCATGCTTTTATTGTTATATTGCGACTTATCATAAAATTATATCGTTACAGACCAACATTTTTAATGTTTTCAATTAAATTAATATTACGATTCAATAGAAAATACAATGAATAATTATTTGTTAACCATTAAGGAAGCATAGTTGTATGTATGCAATTATAACCTGTGTCCTAATATAGTTTAAAGAACATATTTAGTTGATCACAAACGGTTGTTACTATTGCATTCTACTGCCTTTTTTTAATTAATTTTTATTTTAAAAATAAGCAGTTATGAATCACAAATAATTTTAATATAGTCCTATGCGGTGATAATATTAAAAATACCTGGGATTTAAGGGAAAATAAGCCTTTGAAGTTGCCAGCGGTTCGGATCATAGAGTTCAGAAGAACGATTGTTATTGATGTACTTGTTTCATGTACATGAAGTGACAATAGGAGTCGGTAGCTGAAAATATAATGTATATTGTAAGATTAAATGACAAATAGTGTAACAGAGTCGGGGACTTAGTTTTGTAATTTAGCGAATTTGATTTTGCATCATCAAGAGCATAATATATCTACTTAATATTAAGGGTCAACAAAGGTGGCAGCGAGGCGTGCCTTTTGCGTTGTGATAGGTGTTTTTATTTATTTACTGTTACAATTCAACAGGATCTCATGACATCAAGCATAATTTATTGTTATCCGTATTTGTAACAATTGCTTGCCCCCAAATAAAACAGTGAATGAATAATGTGTGTTTTCTTGTGGTCCTTATATTCGTAAACAAGAAGGTGGTTCATGTCAATGACGTCAACAAAATCGAGTAAACAACGTAACATCACGCCTGCAATCTCTGCAAAGGTAGCCAGAGGAGTGTAGTACACATCCGCGTTTCACCAGTTATGTTGAAGGCCCATCACGGAATCGGTAGGGAGCCTATTGCCATGTACCAAATCCAGACTCCGCGCCGATGCTAGAAATTCTACGCTAGAAAAATCTGATAGTAATGCCCCCGTATTTGAATCCAAATGCAAAAACCTCGCAACCGAGAGTCGCGCTTGTAACCATTTGACGAACGAGGCAGTCAGACATCGAGGTGTCCAATTTAAGAGAATGGTATTCCAATTTCAAGCACCAATGAAATATTTTGTCATCGTATACATATATATGCAGAGCAAATTAGTTTGATATCCGGAACCAATATTTTTTATGGTTTCACGATTGTAAAACTATCTTTCCGCGATTAATACTTAGAATTTCTATCCCTTTTCGTATATTAACTATATCAGTATTCTGGACTGCCTCGTTGGTCGTGTTGGTTGCAAGTGCGACTGCCGATCGGGAGGTCCTGGGTTTATTCCCGGGTCGGGCACTACTAAATGTTTCTAAATTATATTTTCTAGTAGTGGCTCGGAGTCTGGATGTGTCCGGTGTACGGCAAAGGCTCACCACTTATTCCATAGTGGAACGTAAACGTAACTGGTGAAACGTGGAAGTATTCTACATTCCTCTGCCTACCTTTTCGGGGATTACAGGCGTGATGTTACGTTATATCAGTATTATATTTTGTAGAGCACATACATTTTAATTTTTTATGTTACAATATTGTAGGAATGATAAAAAAACGAGTTCTTATTCCAAATTAAAAATGTATTTCTTGCAATAATTCATAGTGCCGTACTTATTGTAAAAATTAAAGTTTTTAAAGCTAATAACAGACTTGTATATTATGATATAAACATATGTTATGTATTTCATAATAATTACCATTAATCAAGCGTATTTTATATGCGCAATGGTATTAAAATGTTGAAATCATAAAGGTATTCACGCATTATAAGATGGATAGACGAACTATCATCATTATAAAATGTGCAAAAAGCATTTATTTAACTTATTTATTTATCATCACGTTAAGTACCTCCAGAGAAAAGTGGACGACGTAAATCTTTAATTACACATTCGAATGCGTTATTCTGGTCACATTTTCAAGCAACTACAATTATTTATTTCATTGCAGTACATAATTCCAAAGGCTTAAAAAATATATGTATAAATAGCCTCAAGAGTTAAAAGACAAAGTTACTTTTTTTTACAAATGATAGGTTCGAGTTTATTTTTGTCAAAGAAATTTCTCGACCTTACTTGGAACCAAGGCTTGAATAAATGATCTAAATAAATATTATCAATAAATATCAGTACCACATTAAAAAAAATATCTCATCGAAATATTCCAGCAATATTATGTTATATAAATGCAACAATAACTTTAGCACTTCCAATTCTTAGATTATTTACATAGTTATGATATGAACACTCGTTATTAAAATATATCATAATAAAATGCTGATTTAACGCTCAAAAGTGAGAAGTAATTTATAAACTGGGCTTGGTTGTATAATTGGTGATTGGAAATGCAAAATTATACATGAGTAATTAACTGGGTATACATCACAGTGTAATTTTATCGCCCGAGTCACCAAATCATTGAGCGATAAAAAGCACCGCCCAAAAAAATGCTTACACAAATCATTACCAACTAGTTTTACTGAGCTAATAATAACACTGTATAAAAAACTAATCTTTATATTTGATATGGCACAGATTCTGTTACGTAAGAGATATTATCACAAAACACTATAAACTGCGTGTACTTTACACATCCAAACGTATATTTGGCTAAAAATATTTAATGACATGAGCGAATGAAGAACTTATATATTTTTTATTTTATCACATAATGAAGGTGTTATGACCTTCTATGTCTCTTTTCATCCCAAAATTGCCAGAAATACACCTTAAAATAAATACAGCCAGTGTATAAAAGCGATATATGGTATAACCATTGGTTGGTATAACCATTGGTTCCCCAGCCATCGAAGTACTAAATGCCCATTTCTGTACAACTGCACTACCAATTAGTGATATAACACCTTCATCAACTCATGTCTTTAATCATAAAATAGAAATAATCAGCTGCAATTTTGAAGACTAAAGTCACAACCTAGATATCAATATTTCGTCTACATTCGTAGCGTGTATAATTAAGAATGGAGATTTCTGTCAGTCTTAAGTTTTCTGTCTGCATGCAGTGTATTTTTGTAAAACTGTTCTTGTTATCATTATATATAAAGCAGCATCATTATATATAAACTATGGTCGTGTAAACTAAACGCTAGTACTAACTCACAGTCGTCAATAACTTTGGACTACGGAGTATCTAATTTGAACTTTTATACTTACGCGCTAATGATATACAGTAAAAATATTTATCGGTTATAACCTATCAAAATATATGTTACAACATCAAAAAATAGATGCGATTGTCATCTTTCAGAATACTGAATCCGTTGCCTACATTACATTCGTGCGAAAATCATATTCGATTGTTTCATTCAGAAAAAAGAATTAAAAAGATATTATTAGAGAGCACACAGAAAAATCTAACTAACGAGACGGAATATTTGAGAACATAGTGTCGCTAATCATGTAAGAAACATGTTGCAAGCGAGTAAACGCATCGCTCACTGGCCGGGGTCCGTCAATCGAAACTGAACTTGACCTCCTCGCGCGCGGGCTCGTGGCTGGCGGCCACCGCCTGCAGCCAGTAGCGGCTGAGCTGGCTCTCGATGGACGGCGTGCTCTCCTTGCGCGCCGACGCGCGCGCCTTGCGCTTGGCCTTGGCGTGCTTGGTGCGGCGCCGCCCCACCTTGGTCTTCATCTCGGCGATCTTCACGGACAGCTGGCTGTCGAGCGAGTTGCGGCGCGACTCCACGGACACGTGGCGCAGGCTGATGCTGATCTGCGAGTCCTGCGAGTTGCGGCGGTCGGGCGTGGAGCGGAGCGACGGGCCGGCG
>DWDV01002804.1:0-11195 GCA_018245615.1 Mimoniades ocyalus | reverse complement strand
ACGTAAACGTAACTGGTGAAACGTGGGGGTGTTCTACATTCCTCTGCCTACCTCTTCGGGGATTACAGGCGTGATGTCACGTACAGATAGAGATTTTTGATAAACCAAGGACAAGACAAAGTTTTTTATTAGTATATTGTCGTGAAGACACTAAGCCACCTTCAACACTAACGTGTATCGACTACGAGAGAACTCGATAGCGACCATTTATTAAATGCCACTTCGATTTATCACACAGCTGAGACTGTGATGCAAATATGATGTAAAAAGTGGCGCACCGTTAGAACTATTCCCGAGCAAGCCCCTTCTCGGCAAGTAACATATTAATTGGATACCTTTTCCTTTATCAGTCTCGACGTAAGTCTCTGCTAGGAAATAGCAGTGTAATTATAAACACGGGAAAAGATAAATGTATAATATGATTAATAATTTTCTCTGTTGTTTGTAATTTCTTTTTTATTTTCTTTTAAGCGGAAAATGCGATCTGAGATATTCATGAAGATTGTTAATATAAATTTGAAGTCAAGTACATTTTTCAAAGTAATTACAGGAAAAGGAACGAAGATGAACATCGTACATGATGAACAAAGTAATTACATACTTTTATTGTTATGTTAATGTCGATTTGAATTTAAAACGACGACCGAAAGTTACTAGGTGCTACCTCAAAATACACTTTACAGGATATAAAAAACAAGTTCTCATGCACATTTGTGTACTCGTGTGTACATATATATACAAGTTTCGGTACAGTCACATGGTCAAACATTATATCTTAGAGGTCGGCCTCAAAGTGGGCGGTGATAAATGAAAAAACAGACGAAAGTCGCAACGGAAAACGTACTCGATGACATTAAAACGCTCGACGCGACGCGACTTAGGAGTTTACTTGGGAATTGAAACTATGCGTTTTAGGCTTCATACAAAGTGATAATTCACGTTAATCGTTCAAATTCTTGGTGATATATTTTTAAATCCTCATAATATTTAATGTCTCAATCGCACACGCGTTTATTTGATGATAATAATGTCTTAAAATAACTCACACACGGCTGTCTAATCCCAAACTAGGAACAGCCTGTGCTGTTGTAAAAACACTACTGATAAACTACTCGTACATACAAATTTTTACATTTCTAAGCACATAAAGATAATTCTAAAGATAATTTTAGCCCACACCTAGCACTAAAACGTGTCATCATCACACACGAAGAGGTTTCCAGAAATGGCGTCGAACCGACAAGCGCCTGCCAAACGACTAACGACTAATCAACGGACTACTCAATATATGTACAGATATGGTACATATATTAATAAATATTACAGATATGAGTGCGCATGCTATAGTGTCAACCTTAATTCTCAGGAATGTCACCTAAACTATAGAGTAATCAATATTATTCACTTTAATACATTATTATTATTACATCGATCTGTTGTTATCGCCTGCGTCCGTAATAATCGTAGTATTAACATTGTATCAAACACTTGTGCGTTCAATGGACCACTCTCTTATTTTTTGCCATGTATATTGATGTGTGTACTTTATTAAAGTTCCTGCAGGTGAATCCCACTGGAAACTGCGATATTGAATTTTACACTATCGAATGAAAAACGAATCATGCGTAAAGAATCCGTCGCGCTTTATACCGTTTTGTAAAAAATAATATTATTGGCCGTTTCTCGATGTTCCGTTTAAGCTACATCGCTGTCTTTCGTTTCTTATCTGACTAAAAGATGATTAGAATATGTATAATAATACTATACTACTTTTGCTAGAATCATTTTAATGAATAACCAATTTCTATTGTAATAATATGTAATAATATCTTGCGACATCTCCACTCACGACCATCTGATCCCAAAGTAAGCATCAAAAGAACTTGTGTTATGGTAACGGATGATAAACTACATATACAAAAATATTTACTTGTATAGATATTTTCGTAATAAATCGATTGACTAACTAATGTAAATAGACGATTTGTATTATGTGTTACCTTCGCATTGAGAGTTGCTTAATTTAAGTTTAGCTTGTGTTCAACAGCCAGGGGCTACGAGCGCATCAGAATATATCCATATGGAATATCCGTTTACTGGTATTCCAGTTTATTAAGGCCTCAATCTGTAAGGAGATTAAAGAGATATTAATTATGGCAATCACTGGTTCTTATTGAACGTATAAAAACATTGCGCGCGTGATATTGTGACGGGCGCATTTATACTGAATCGAATTGTTTTCGTTTTTCCGAATGAAATATTCGCATTTTTAGTTATTTCAAAATCCCATTGATTGAGAGCGCTTGGGTTCGATCCCCGGGACGGCTACTATTGGGGTATTCTGATTCGAAATTCTTGTGAATGTCCATACACTCACCCCCTGTTCCAAAGCGGAACGTGTACGTAACTCGTGGGACGTAGGAGTGTACTACACTGTTCTGCCTAGTCTGCCTACATTCTCGGGAAGACTTATAGACGTGATGTTACTGTTGTTACGTTTAAAATTTATGAAACTATTGTTCTGTGTCATTCGAATTCTTAGAGTCGCTTTGATTATAGGAAGTTGTGCTTCTGTGAATTTAAGTATTAACGGCTGCTTCGGTTTTGGAAAATATTGTTGATAAAGTTAGACGTGGTATCTTTACCTTGACTTTTTTAAGGTGTGTGATGTCCGTCAACCCGCTGTTTGCCAATATAGCTTTATTAGTCCACAGCTTTCCCCGTATCATTCTTAAAGTATATTCGTTTACAATAGTACAGGAAATTATTTCATTATTACAATGATCTTAAAAGACACGAATTGTACCATATTACTTTGTTAAGATAATCATGATAACCAAACTAATATTTACAAAGTCTTTACAAATTCACATAACGACACTACACTTAACAACGGTAATAATGTTTATCGTGGGCAAAGTTTTCACAAAGTGCTCAATGAAAAAAAAATGTTTCATTTACTATTTGAAATTTTTACCTGTGTTCCTAGGTCAGGCTCGATTGCTCGTCACTGAGCTTTTCATGTACGTACCCGTATAAAAGGGATCAACGCTATTTGTTCTCATCCGTCTTGTATTTCTCTTACGATTTCTCCGTTGCACAACAGCTGGACATGTTTTATTACTTCCGCTCTATACAAATATTATAGGGAGACGTGTGACATTAGTAAGTCCGGCAATTATTGGCTCTTCAATAAACTGTCATATTTTCATGTGTGTCATATATTTGACGGGCCCATTGGTGCAATGGTTAGTGAACCTGACTGTTGCGCCGGGGGTCGTGGGTTCGATTCCTACCCAGAATAAATATTTGTGTGATGAGCACAAGTATTTGTTCTGTGTTTGGGTGTAAAAAAAATCTATTTAAGTATATATTTATATGTACATATACATATATGTAATTTATCAGCCATCTGGTTACCATACCACAAGCTCTCTTGACGCTAATTTGGGATCAGATGGCCGTGTGTGGAGATGTCCCGAGATATTATATTATTATTTATAAGTAGGTATTAGATTGTAATTTTTAACAACAATGTCACATTTTTAGAATCCGGCGCGGCTTCAACAGATGCGGTGTAGCTAACATGGCAACTTATGTTGAACTTTAAATTAAACAACTTTAATGTACTCTTTATTCTGTTTTATTTCTCAGACCTTCGCCAGTATAAATATTTATAGGATATGATCATTAAGTTCGTTTTTCATTTAAAATTGTATTCAATGAAATATGTACATATATGTTACATTACTTACACGTAATTGTCGGGATATGCACGTTGAAAAAAAAAACATCAGATATATTTTAGAAGTCGAATAGGTTCGATTCTTGGCCTGTCAGATGTATGAATGATGAATTTAATTATTTGTTTGTGAACTGAATGTCATAGAGGGTCCTACTGTGGTGATTTAATTGTTAACGATAACGATGAATTAAGAACAAATTAAGTACTAATAATTTGATTGGTATATTTTTTATTCATCGATTGACCATTGTCAGTGGAACTGCTCGCTAAATAACTTATTTAAAAAACATGTTACAAATGCAAATAAAATTAAATTTCCGTAGAAATATTTATAATTTCCCAAAAAAACGCTCCCAACATCCAGATAAGTGTGAGCAGGAAATTAAACGGTTACGGAAATGTCTTCATGTCAAACATTTATTGGATATTCTGATTCATTTGAAATAGGAACGAATCGAATATTTTATTTATAAGTCCAAGATGGAATTCGATATTTTTTCTTAATTATTAAGTTTGTATATTAAATTACATAATTCATTTCATATTATTTTATTCTTTTACTTTTTTTAGTTTTTTTCTAGCCGCAGTAGAACCTGTATTGGACAACATATTATTATCAGTGTGTTTAATATATCATTGAACAAGCACAACTGGAGTGGCTCGGAGTCTGAATACGTGATCGGTATCCGGCTCACCACCTATTCCAGGGTAGAAAGTAAATGTAACTGATGAAACGTGGGAGTGTACTAAATTCCTCTGCCTACACTCCAGGCATAATTTTGCGCGTTCTGATTATGTTCTTATGATTTAATTGTATTTTTTTGCGTGTTAATCCCTGTATTTCTTGATTTGTAACGAACTTTATGATCACTAGTGTAGCCCAGGCGCGTATGCAACACTGGTCTTGTCAGTATGGAAATACAAGAACAAATGCACCCATACATGTCCGCTTTGGTGAAGAATATAACTCTACGTTCTTGGTAATATATCAAATTGCACAAGATGTTACTAGTATCAAGATGACATAGTAGTATTCCTAGGAATACTAGAACGTTTAGTATGTTACGTACAAAAAATATTAAATTCTATGCGAGTAACACCGCGTGCGTAGCAAGAGAAACTGTGGCTTAGGTTAATGATGATGATAAACTGCAGGTTGCAAACTTCATATGCCCCAAAGAACATTATGGCTAATGTACGTATATTTATTTTTCAAAAAATTTCTGACCATCGTTTTTTTATCGCCGGTCAAATTAGAACACTGGAACATTCTAATGTAATTTAAAATGAAACTGTCCAACACGTCAATTGAAATCGGCTGCGAGGTGAATTTTTTAACAACTTGTCAGCGCTTCGGGCTTGCTGAATTTAAAACGGGTCTGAATAGGGTTGGGAAAATTGTTTTTTAAATAATGTATACAACTTTTTTTTAAATAAATTTAATTTTTGTATTGATTTTCCCATTGAAAAATTGTATTTATCTATGTCAAATTGTCATTATCATTGTCGAATTACATTTATTATATAATCGCATACCATTTTTGTTAGCCACATCGCTGTACTTCATTGTCGCGATAAATGTTTTGTGTTCGACTTGTACCAAGCAAAAATATTTCTGTAAGAAAATCGTGTTTGTTCCGTGTCTGAATTTAAATTAGCCGTTTAAGCGTATGCTTAAAAATGTATTAGGATATATTTGACAGCTGTCTGTTTACCTATGGATACCTATATGGCAGACTTTGTCTAGTTCACGATCAGAATGTAGTGCGCTAATTATCATAAGACATTAAATTACGTCGCTATCTTTGACTGTGATCACGTTTCTAAAGAAAGATAAATATAACTGTTTTACTAGTAAATGCTTCGTGAGTATTTGTATATATTATTACATTATGTACCGGCTTAACTCACATGTATAGTTTCCTTACCGCCCGACTAATTTCGGACTTAACTGAGGCGCTTCTGCATGAGCTCCCGCCAAAAGAAGAAGAAGAAGAAGAAGCCAAAAGAAGCTACCCCGAAATAACGTAAATTAAGCCTGTACATAATTTAATCATATACATATATAAATGTTTACTGATTCAACAATTGTTTACCTATAAATAAAAAACTTATGGACTGAATAAAGAATTTGAATTGAATTTGAAATAACGTTTTTTATTCATTTTAACATTTGTGAATTTTATGTAAGTTTATTTGAAAATGTATATTCTTTCTTCATTAAAAACAATGATGTAATTTTTTGGACATATAGTTTTTAAAATAAAGAATGTCATTGGCAGCCCTATTTTCACACTTAGACAGTTTTTCGTCGTTCAAATTGTTGCTTTTCGACGTGAATGCGAAATGCGGATGAATGTTTTTTTCTTTCACAACCTGCATTTAATGGACCTTATGTTGGATCCTGAGCATGAACTGAAAATATTCTTTTTTGTATTCAGTAAAACACACCTATAGTCTAAAGACTCACAGACACACTATTAGAAATTTACAACCCTATTATAAATTTCTACTAAAAAATCTAAGTTACAAAAATCCAATAATGCCCGATCCAGGATTTGAAACCAGGATCTCTCGATGGGCTCTCACGTTTACAACCACACAACCTACTCGTATATCCGATGCGTTTGTGTGAGGTTTTAATTTAAAATGTATAATTACTGTGGAACGAAGTGAATAATATACCGGTTTTTATTGAGTAAAGATAATAAACACGTTAAATTTATTTTAACATAACTAGTTTTCCGTTTGGTTTAATAGTACTTATGTATATTTTAACCACATAGGTAAATAATTGTACCGAATTATACTAATAATGTATTAACGGCATCCATAGGCTTTTTAACCGAATTAAATTATAATTTAATTTTATAATTATATACGTACATATATATCTTTACGCCAGGTCCCTCACTGCTTACTTTTGTACCTTTCCTAACAGATTTGCTCATATTTTTTCCACATTTTGATATTATTTGTATATTACAAAAAATTGACTAAAACCAATGTCATAATAAAATTAATTTCTTCAAGAATCAACAAGCCTCGTCGCTCCTTTGCTGATCGCGAAAATGACCATTTACGCTCACCATCTACTCTATAGTGGGACGGAAACGTAACTGGTGAAACGTGGGAGTGTAGTAAACTCCTGTGCCTACCTCTTCGGGGATTACAGGCCTGATGTTACATAGTAAGATAGTATCGTAGGTGATTTAACTTCAAATATATTTAAATTAATCATTTGAACTAACTGTCTTACTATTTTACATAAAAAAGAATGTTTCCTTACAAATATTAATTTCACATACGTATATGTAGATAATTTACATTTAGTTCAATTTTATTTCATCATCCTCCTTCACCAAACACAATTCCTTATGTCTCTTAACATCTCTGATTTCATCCTCAATTTAAAATTCAATATTGATAAACTTATTAAAAACATCATGATAACTGAACACAAACCGAAAGAGAATAAAATGGTACGTCTTTTCAAATTTGTTATTACGAAACAAGAACACCATAGCGCTATTAATGTTAATATGTCGCTTCCTGTTGAACAATACACAGCCGTTGATTCATTTTTTAGTATTTCGCCCATGATTTGAACCATATAAGCGATGTTGTAGTATCTTCCACATGATTCAGTGGTTATTATCAATATTGTCGAGATTAAAAATGGCCTTCGAAAATGCTTACTTTTCAATTTCTTCCACGTTCTGGTGATAATATTTGTTTGACGATTCTCTTTTCGTATTTCAGTTTGCGCTGTTATCGTATCCTCCAGATCCTTTCGACACCATTCTGATTTTCCATATAGCCAAGTATGAGACTTGTCACACTCATCAAATTTGCCTTTCATGGCTAAATAAGACGGGCTCTCAGGCCATGATACAGTTAGAATAATTGCTAGAATGTTAGATATTGCTCCGATCAAAGCAATCTGTCTCCATGTACAAAGAACTATCAGCGAATGGCAAACTAATGATCCCAAGGCTACAGCGCTTTTCTTGACAGATATAAAGTAGCCTCGACGCTTGGGATCTGAATATTCGGCTATAATTATCGACGTTATGTATACTCCACAGAGTGACAGCCCTTGAATAAGACGGGCAATGTACAATTGAATAACATTCTCGGCGAAATAGAAGATTATAAATCCGATAACAACAACAATATTAATAGCGTAATGCGCGGCTTTTCTTCCAAATGTTTGCATCATTGTTGGAATAATGGTGAATCCGACTACACCAGTGATTCCTTGGCAAGCAGCTGAAAAGCAATAAGTTAAGGTTAAAGAAATAGGATTATTTTGGATGTGGTTTCCCATATTTATAGTAATAATGAAATTATGGACAGGAATAGATATTTATTTTTTTACTGATGGAACAAACTAATTAGATACAGTTTGAAAATTGAATTAGCAAGTTCTTTTACCTACCAATCATACCAACCATTCTATTAGGCTTTAGACAAGACTTTGTCTCAAGAGAGTGAATAAACGTCATCCCACTAATCCTTTTATCGTCTCACTGTTGGACATGGATCTCGTTTTAGGAAAAGAGGTTGAAAGGCGATCCACCATGTTGTCCAAGTAAGTGTTGGAACCCTTCATACTGATCCCTTTTTGATAATAAAAGGGAATTTTCGTGTTACATGGAAGACAGTGATAAAAAATTGAATGGCTCAAGTTTATGTTCATTTGTGCTGAAGCTTTGTAACTCACCGATCCAAGAAGCATCGTTAGGGGAAGCTTTAATCTCAGATTCTGGAGATAAGATAGCCGGGTTGAGAACAGAAGGGAACGTAAACATAAAGCCAATCCCGAGGCAGTGGAGGTAGTCAGAGAATAAAATTAAACTCTGCAAATGCAACAAAAGCAAATTATTCTACTCGCCTGTAATTGATGCAGATGCAATGATCGTATTATTCAGATAAGTACCTATATATTCTATTCATATAAGTATTCATTTAAGTAAGTATATACATATATATCTCGTGTCTTAGATTTTCAGCCATTACTGAAAAACCAAGCAGAAAATACTTCCGAAAAAATCCTAGCATTTTCAACGTTTTTGTTTTGACATTAAATTATTTAACTCTAATACTCTGATGGATTTCCATTTTACATTGGCCGTATTGAATATGATGGATGCCCAAACCAGATCTATTTTAACATACTCGTACATAAATATCTTCATTTTTGTAAGTTGATGCGTTTGAAACCACCTTTTCAATTCCGTTGACTAGATCAAGTTTCAGATATCAAACTAGGGTCCTTGTGTTATAGGCACAAGAGGTTTGCTGGTCACAATTTCTTTCGTTACAAACGCTGAACACATCTCGAATTCGTAGAAGAGCAAGATTTGAAATGTATTCATTCATATTCAACGTTAACCATAATTTCAGTTTCATTAAGAAACTCAATAAAAGCTGTTAATGGGCTAATATTTTTGGCTTCTGCATGTAGCGGTATTTTCTTATTTACGTAACATCACGTCAATAATCCCCAAGAGGTAAGCAGAGAAATGCAGTACACTCTCACGTTTTACCAGTTACGTTTACGTTTCATTATGCAATAGGCTTGTTGCTTTACATCGGCCACATATCCAGACTCCGAGCCTCCAGTAGAGAATCTAAATTAGAAAAATCTAATAGTGCCCAAACTGGGGTTAGAACCCAAGACGTCCCGATCGGCAGTCTCGCTCGCAACCAACACGACCAACGAGACAATCAGTAGTTCTTTTGTTCCAAATATAAATGTATTATGCCACTCATTTTGTTTGCCAATTACAAATGCTAACGTTGAAAAAGATATAGTGTCATTGCGTCTGTTACTTCATCAAATAATACAGTCTGATGTCTTTGTGTGTACACATGTTTCACTTGTAGGTACGTCATTGTAGACACAATTCTTTGAATATGTAAAAATAATACATATTTTTATTCCAATGTATAATAATATGTTAATTAAATTTATTAACACAAACGTTCATTTTCTTTAAATGTTACGTACATATATCGCGCATATATGAAGATGTTTTAAAACCCTTACAACAATATATATAATTAGTTATTTTTCTCCAAGTTAATGTTAAAACATCATTAAAACATTTTTATAACTTAATAATAGTAGTTAATGAATTTTTAATTGTTTAGGATTCGTAGTCTCTAGAGTTTTGTTTGGAATTAATTAACTGATATGTAATGTACTTAAAATGATGAATTACTTATTTTTATAGATATAAAATATATACTGCCTAGAGATTACTAAAATACAGCTGGGCGTAGTTTTCACCATGAAATGAGATACACGTAGGTACAATAAATATCGGCTAACATGTTGGTAAAGATTCAATTCGTTTGTTCCAGATTAAACTGGTATATCGCTTGTAATGACATTTAAGTTTATTCATTGAATATTTTACTGTAAATCAATTTCTTCATACATTGATGAAATTTTGGAAAAATTGTCACGAATATTTGTGCATAGACATTATCTACTAATGTTTGTACTTTAACTGTGCATATTTAAAACAAATCCTCTTTTACTATTCAATGGCTCGATGAACTAATGAAAGATATCTAAAAATAATGGTTTATCAGAAAATATCCGCAATTTGTCATAAGAAATTGTTCAAATTTTATCATTTTGAAAATATCCAGTTTTTGTTATTTAACACATCTATGAAGTACCGATGAAGACAATTTAAATATAATGTTTTAACGCAAATGTTCTTAGTTTACATTAAACTTACATTCTGCCTACACTTACGGAGAAATTTATGATGTATGTGTTTCATTACTAGTGCTTAAAAATAATAGTAATAATTTTCTAGTAGTGCTTCGGAGTCCGGATATGTGGTGTATGGCAATAGGCTGACCACCTATTCCACAGTGGGACGTAAACGTAACTGGTGAGACGTGGGAGTGTACTACGCTCCTCTGCCTACCTCTACGGGGATTATAGGTGTGATGTTACGTGTTTTAAATATTAATAATAACATGATTGCAAACCGGTGAGCATGCATGGTTAGATTGATGCTATCTGCCTACCCCATTAAGGGAGCATGCGTAGATATACACGATAAAATAAATTAAAATAAAAAAAAACCTACTTGTCTCCAGAAATACACGTCGTAATGCCGGGTCATTTTGTGTCACAAAATAAATTTACCAGCAACGACCCACTACCAAATAAATTATTCGGTGTCACCACGACGAAAACGTTAACTGATATTCACAGGTGTTAATAGACACTACAATATTCCGACTCTGCCGCCACTACAGCTGGGGGGCTTGTCCGTGGTAATTCGACGTCAAATTCATACAAGTCTGGCGCGACATACGCGGTGTATGTAAAGATCGTGCACACTGCTATTTTTTGTAGCTATACAATCGCAAGCCTGTCGATCGTGTGACTGCATCGCAGCGGCAGGCATTTTATATA
>DWDV01002803.1:0-11198 GCA_018245615.1 Mimoniades ocyalus | reverse complement strand
TCGACCCGGGAATCGAACCCGGGACCTCCCGATCGGCAGTCGCACTTGCAACAAACACGACCAGCGAGGCAGTCACACATGTGTATATATATAGTTATATTTATCTAGTTGATGACACAGTTCTGTAGCGACCCGATGTAAAAGAGCGCCTAATGGTAAATGTTTTTTTCCACTTGTAGGTTGAGCAGACAAATGCGATGAAAATATTACAAACGCTGCAATGAAAACCCCTCAGTGTATAAATGGCGTGTAGTATTCAACTTCTCTCTGCGTGACAACGAGAACTATTTTTCTTCGCGACACTCAACTGACAGTTGGACCCCAAAACGCTTTACGCACTGTTCGTTATTAAGTAACAAATTCGCGGGTGAAATTTTTATTGTACTGCTCTATTTAATGTTGGTCGGAATGTTATTGTTATCCCTAATCACATTAGTAGTAATACTATAAAAATCATCACATCATTCATGTATTTCCTCAAAGTGGTTGACTGAAGAATGTAGTACACTCCCTCGTTTCACCAGTTACGGATACGTCCAATCATAAAGTAGAAGGTGAGCCTATTGCCATACACCGGGCATCATAATAAATATGCAGATAATACCGCAACAAAATATAAAATCTTATTAATTTATTTATTTATCCTCTTTATTTGTATCTACACCAATAGAAAATTACTGATATTACCGCAATAATCTTTAAATTCTAAGCACACAAAATCTTCTTTATTATCAAGTCTAAAATCAATGTCTTAATTACAATACATTTTTAACATTTAAGAAGGAAATTAGATATTGTTTTAAGTACTAAATAATTTGCAATTTATGTTTGCCGCAATGAAACTATGTACTAGAGTTCTATTTATTAATTTAAATAATAATAGATAATTAACAGATAATTGGCAATTTATGTTTGCTGAAATGAAATTATGTACTAGAACTCTGTCATGTAAATAACAAGTCAAATTATGGCTACCCTCAAGCTACTGTCAATGTCAAGTACCACTGGCTGTAACATTACTTATATACGAGTATATCATAAAAATGTACGCGGAACATTTTGAATGCAAATTAACCATCGGAGTCCGTGGAAAGGTATGTAAAATGAACTCCAGACTGAGGACATATTATATAAGCATTCTTTTCAATTGCTTAATTGAGTTAGGGAAGGTACACCATTTCTCAATATTTCAAGTGACTCCGTTGTGAGGCGGCATCCGCCCTGCCTTATTAAATGAGCATCCGACCCGTATATTTAATGTCTCTCGAAACGTTCACGGAAGTGAGAATATTCTTCAGTACATCTGTTTGCACAATATACAAGTACATAGAAATAATTAACCCGTCCTCCAGCAAGGCACGGTAAGAGCAGCTTTCTTTACGTACGTTCGTGTGACACCGTTATATAGGAATAAAAATAATCTTTTTCTAGCATATTAGTCATAAGAAATGTCAAAGAAATAGATCTTTTTTAAAAAATCTTTATTCTTAATAGTGTTACACGTACCAACGTAACATTACGCCTGTAATCGTCGAAGTAGTAGGCAGAGGAGTGTAGTACGTGTGTGGGTGTCCACGTTTTACCAATTACATTTACGTCCCATCATGGAACAGGAGGTATTGCCATACACCGGGCACTAATCCAGACTCTGAGCCACTATTAGAAACTAGGTATATTAGAAACTTTAAGTTAGTAAAATTCAAAAGTACCCGACTTGAGATTTGTTCTTACAACCACTCAACCAACAGGGCAATGAGTTTTTAAACAGTGTGTTCATGTTATTGTAAAATCGCTTTGATTTTACATATCGAATTAATTATTTGGTAAGGATTAAATAATTTTCAGTAATATATCCAAATTTGAAGGAACACCCAAAGGAAAGTATGAACTTGAAAACCTACATCAATATACAAACTTCAACTTATAAATAGGGTTCTGTTTAACAAGTAAGGAGAGTCGTAAATAGAACATTTCGCAATATCTCAGTCAAACCCACTCCCGCCAAGATCCGCCGTGCCTTATTAAGTCGACATCCGACCCTCGTTCCTTACGCTTCTCGAAACGTCCATGAAAGTTGAGAATGTCATTGTGTGCATCTGTTTGCTCTAACGGATCCATTACCGAAGATTATATGACGGAATAATGTGAGGATAAAACATGAAATGAGGGTGAAATGAACTATGAGATTTTTGGAAAGTTACTCAAGAATTGACAGCGCCATCACCACGGTAGATGCGACTTGTGCAGAATTCATGTGTTCAACTATAACAATACTCGTAATATAAACAGATACTGAACTACCTGACAACACACTTAATTTCCGAGGATAGATATAATCATAATGTGTGTACAATTAATCTTCTATATGCCGTAATCCAACTCAATCTCATGCAGACTCGTGTCGCATAGTGCAACAATACAAGGGTTGAAAATGATCATGATGAAGAAGTTATCTCAATTAGAACTTAATCCGAGTAGTATATAATCCAGCCCCTTACACCACTGGTCACGGCTTCAAATACAGACGCGCGCCCCTTTTTATAAACAATTGTGACAATACTTGGCCAGCGCTGCAGTATATGGACCTGACCTTTTCGTTGTGGTAATAAAATTCCAGCCATCAGAATTTAATATATAGAATTTATGATAATTGAAATATTAATTAATTCCTTCTATAAATCATGACACCTAAATACTATTTCATAATGCAATTTTCATAAATTTCATAAAGATACTATCCGATTTCGTCAACAGAGAATAATTTAAATTTTTTATACCTGTAACATTTTGTGGTTTACATAACATTTTATACCTATATACATACATATATACCTACACATGATTGAAATGTATTTCTCGTATCCCAAGATTACTAGTCAAATACGTGCTATACAATATTATCAATTTATCTGGGTTGAGCTAACATTTACACCTTTTGTAATACGCGCGAGGGTTCTGTGACTTATCTTAAATAAACCGATCCTAATAGCAGTAATTACATTTGGCTTATTTAGTTTTATCCAACAAATATCTCAATTAAATAAATGTCGTTATATTTACTGACTAAATATGTACGCGTATATACTACGAGTATATAGAAAATAATCGCAGAGGCCGTGATTATGCCAGCAGGAATGTTCGTTAATAAACATACATTATTCTTGTCTACATTCCTAATCTTGGAATGTAACTGAAAAATTGACGGCTGGGAAAATGTAAATAAAGATCTGCTTAAGTTCCAATTTCAATTTATCAAGACCCTGACCTGACCGGTTTATTTTCTCAAATCTCAATAATTAGATCCTGGGTACAATATTACGTGTCAATACGAAATAGGTACTAATGTAGGCAAACGAAAGAACTAAGGAAGATGCAAATGAAATGACACAAATGAATATAAAAATTGATGAAATAAAAAAATGACAAGTTTCTAGGAAGATACTGAATTCATGTTTCCACCATATTAATCATAAGGAAAATTTGGTTGTCGTTAAAACGTACGAAATATTAGCATACATATGACGTCACGAGCTCACCGTCAATTTACGAGCGTGTAATATTGGGACAATTGCCGAAGGAACCGGCGAAGGGAATGTTACGCCACGTCGTCTAATTTATGACATGTAATATCGCAACTCAGCGCACCTCGCTGCCTGTGCTCACAGAACATACAGGTTTAAGGACACACTCGTAATCTTTATCATCGCGCTGCCGAAGAAGAGTCCTCAAATTTATTTCACTTGTACCTCGCTATAAGCCCAGTTTTACGACCGCAGCGTATAAACGTAATATAAGAAATTGGTGCGTGCGAAAGGTTGAAAAGGTTGTGATTTTATTCTTTTATTACTCTGAAAATACGATTAATGAAATTCTTAGAAAGCGTAGTCACATCAAAGAACTTTCGAAGTCTCTGTGAGTCTCTGTTCGAAGAAATTTTAATGTCGGTCAAAACTTGTTCCTATTTTTTACATAACCTTTTTACAATCATATGGTTTCATTAAAAAGAAGTTAATCCTATATAGTAATTAGAATTACGTTTTATTGTCAATTGAAACAAAATTCTCACTGTTCCTTGAATTTATTATGAGTAGGTAATTAGAAATGTGTTAATCACTACTCAAATTAAACGTCTTATTATAAGCAACTATCTCCATTATCTATAAATATGTAAAATCTGACAACGTGTATTGAAATAATAACGATGAAAAATTTCATAATATTTTTTACGTTACCAAAATATTGTAAAAAATAAAGCATGTACGTATAAGTTCTAAGTCTTTTAGAGGCACTGTTGCTTCGAAAAGTACCTGTGCAGAGTGGTCGATAGCGAGCCCACCGAGATATGTAACGAGTGTGGTCGCGCCACAGATACAGCGCAGCATACACTGACAGAATTCCCACATTTGGGCATCGCCTCGAGCACCACTCGTGACGTGTAGGTACTATTGCTTTAAAACCTTTCCAAATTTCGTGTAAGTTTAAGTTTCGTTCCTTTAATCGTTTTCAAGTTCTAAATTATAATCACACGTAGGCACGTGCTGCGCCTATTGCTTTGACTGCCTTGTTATACTTAAGGTATTCGTTTTATTCAACGTTCATCCATGGCTAGTTATGGTATACTTTAACAGACTGAAATCCCACTGTTTTTCTCAGGATGGCAGTTGCCGTACTCTTGCGTACGCTTACACATTTTTCAGCGAACCCTACAGAGTTAGTCCCAAAAAGAGAGACTGCAGAATGCCCTCCGTTCGCTAGTAGGTTATTAAATATACTCGTCGTCTCGATCCTGCCTAATGACATCGAAACCACCAGTGAATTGGGACAACTTATAAAGTTACACTGAAGAGAGAATTTTCTATGAGTTTCCAAACTTTCTAAATAATTTATTCTTGTCCTTGGTGTTTACGAATTCATTACTAATTTATCATGAGATTTACCTTACACATTCAAAGCAAAGCTAAGCACCAGATAATTATACTGTAGATAGAAGTAGGTACGTACTGGTAATTATATTTCTGGCAATTTTACCCCTGCGCTAATGCAGTTCCCAAGCGATATGTAAACTAAGAAAAACCTGAACGTCTCGTTGGCTATGTTATCACCGGCACAATTCCACTACAATATTTGTATACTCATGTAGAGCGTGTGTCATCTAGTCGGTCCTTATTGTTATAAACAACTTCTTCCTAGGCTACTGGTATGCTACTAAGATGCTTCTATGATGCTATAGTACTAAGATGATGATAAAACCTTTAAACTATCACAACCCTATCAGTGCATTTTAATGCACCTAACTTTGGGCATCCCTGTATTCCCAGGAATAAATACTTTGGACAATTTGGACCATTACGAATAAGGAGTTGAGGTTATATTTTTTTTGTTTCACAGCTTAATTTAATTTTTTATTATTTTTTAACACTTATAGGGCAATTTCAACCGATACAAATTAAGAGTCGAGGTGCCAAGCTACTATTCTTTGTCTTACAGTGTTTATTAATTTTAGAACTAAATTCAAAGGATTTTCTTACTTTGTCTTATTTTAAATAGCAAAGAACATAAGTAAAGAACCTGCCAGTTTAAACAACGTTGCGCTGTCGGCCTTTGAGTTCGGAACTGCTAGCGAGAAATTATCATGAATATTTCCATTCTACGTAAGAACAGCTGAACCCCCATCTTATTATTTATCAACAGAGGCCTTCAGTATTTGGGGCACTTATAAAACTTCGAATAATAATGCCGACTAGTAAATCAGTTCTCAACTGAACCGCCTTGGTAAAGCATGCTTTCGGCTCCTTCAATTTACAGGTAGGTAAGGAAGAAATACGAGAGAAGGTTGTAGTAGATTTAGATCAGATTATTAATATAGGTAACGTGTGGTTTTTTCGGACTACTAAAAATGACCCATACTGGCTGGTTGAAGACTGCTCAAAGGATGTATTGATTTATTTAATCGTGTAATAAATTTAACTGCCTCGTTGGTCGTGTTGGTTGCAAGCGCCACTATCGATCATGAGGTCCTGGGTTTAAATATCGGCTCGAGTATTACTGGATTTTACTAACTTATCTTTTCCAGCAGTAGCTCGGAGTCTGGAAATGTGCCCGCTATATAGCAATAGGCTTACAATTAAGTCCATAGTGGGACGTTAACGTAACTGGTGAAACGTGGGAATGTACTAACTCCTCAGCCCATCTCTTCGGGGTTTACAGGCGTAATGTTACATTTTTACGTTTTTTTTGTTTTTATTTATAGAGGTCCACGTCCAGCAGTGGATCAAACAACTCAATCTATTCGGCGTTCTATTTCCTGATTACAGCTTATACTGAATAAAGTTCCCTTTCACATCTTACTAAAATACAGTTCTTTGTTCCTACAATTACAATCTTGTTTTGTATATATAATTTTTGTTCCTTTTAGCAAAACTTAGTCTTTTTACATGTTGAACATTATTTATATTTAATGTATCTGGTAGTATGTTAATAAAATTATTTTCTTATTTTCTTTCTCCAAGCTCCAAATGTTTTATACCGAGTAAGCCCCGTTTTCAAATAAACGACTTCTGTGAACACATGTACCCATTTTATCGCTAAAGTACAAGTACATCAAATCGTTCCCCGAGTACTCATCGGGACAGACTTTCAATAGTTGCTGGTTTTATTACTTTCCTCGCGCATACTTCGATCAATACAATTCTACCAGTTGCAGAATTCACTGCTCCAATTCATACGATGAGTGTTATCAACTAGTATATACATATCACTACTGTTGATATCTTTGATAAGAATGAATGAGTTGATTTAATGATTTTTTTGTAATGATTTCGTCTTTAACTTCTGTTTCATTGGAATATTATCGTTATTAAACAACAGTTGTAGATATAGGCTCACATCGACGCGGTCTTCGTTAGTCGTGGAACGAAATTTACTTTTGGTCTAATTAACGTTCGTTATATATTGATTGTTGTTTCAGTACTTCGTTTATCCACTTTGTATTTCGATGATCCTAATTTCGTTACAGCAAACATCGGTCTGCGTTCCGATAATTATGTTAAAATTTTAACATAAATTGTACTCCATAAAACCTGCCTACGCTCCATCCGGCAATATAATTACCAGTTGGGGAGTTTTCCGAAATAAAGTTGAAACTTAAATTGAAAAGGGTAAAGACAGTTCAGATTTGCGATGAGATTGGTTCTGGGTTATTGAAAGAATCGCTTTTTAAATTACTGTTGGTTTATTTTTGACTAAGTATTTGAGGCATGTACCAATATTCTATAACATATTAAAAAATGATTACAGAAAGTTCACAGTAAGGATAATTTTAATTTGGAGGTGTCCTATATTTAAGTTTTCACGAAATAAAAACAAGATTTATATAGTACTTAAGTACATTTTATTACGAAACATTAGGGGCATATACAGCTTGGACTTAAAAGGCTCAGCTGGGCCATGAGTGGACCACCAGAGAAACTGGACTGGACAACCAGAGAATGATAAAAAACCTCTTTTATGAGATGTGTAAATGCGGATGGGTCATGTAGGTATATTTATAAAAATCTTTCCTTAATACCATGCATCTGAAAGTAGCCTTATACGAGAACATGCTACTCTTTGTTTAAATTTTATATAACTTCCTAGACTCCTGATACGCGTCCGAGTTATAGAAATGATGTGAAAACGCGTTATCCAAACCATAGTACAATATAAGTTAGTGGACGAAAGCATGCGAACATAATCTCTTCAAACCCAGATCGTAACCACAGACAGTCTGTAATGCAACAGCCTGTGCGATCTTCTATATGAATTGTCGTACAAAAGATAAGCAATAACGAGAACAAAGAAATTAACGATCGAAGATAAAATAATGAGAACTGTTTTCCGTGTATCATTACACTGTGACAGAAGAACAAAGATGAGTAAAGAAGTTAAATTCACTCAAAACAATTCATTCTCATTAAAGAGAGTCTGTTTTGATCTCTAAAAAAAAATACCAATCATCTGTACGTTTTTACGATAGCGCTGAGTCAAAAACAAATATACCTACCTATTATTTTCTTTGAATCCAATGAATAGTACGGATAGGCAAGCTTTGTTGTTACGTACTTCGCTATCGTAGTTGCGTTCCTGCTTCTATTGTACAAAATTGTACTGCACCAGATCACAATAGATATTTGTATTACGTTTGCTAAAGAAAAACGAACTGGTGTTTTTATATATAGGATGCAAACTGAACACAAATTCACGTCACTTTTTCACCGAAGCACAAAGCAAGTATTCTTATAAAAAAACGAACGTTTCTCCATCCATGTAATTAAATGCGCGAACTCCTTTCAAACAAAAGATTTCTCATTTCAGCGATGGAACTCAAAATAATATCTCGCAGGATTAAATTGTTTCGTTAAAAAATGAACGCTTCGAGTTTACTCGTCTTGAAACAACGAAACGCAGAAATTATATGTTGGAACGCAAATTGAAAGTCTTAGGTAAAGACAGCGGCTTCTCGAAAAATCCGGAAAATTAAAGAATTGCAAGATAAAGCTCGCGGTCGGGGGAATTTATTAAATTATCAGCTCAGTCACTTTTGTTTTTCCTTTTTTGGCCTTCAGCTTAAAATTTAATACTTTGAAGTTGAGGACATTTGATAACGCAAAGGCATTGAAGAATATTTTTTGTTGGTCAAGTTTCTCCTAAGGAGTCAGACAAATGTCAACACGTATTACCTATTTGCGATACGACGAAGTTACAAAATATCACATGTATAGTTGTATTGTAACTAAAGATTTTTCTTTTACATAATTTTCAACTTTAATCAACAATGAATGTTTAATTCACATTACTCAACACTTAGTTTCTTACTTGCGATTTTATGACTTCTAATTTAGAAAACGTTGAGTTTTTAATACATATACAATTTCATATTTTAGTAATGTAACTGAACACTAACAATTCAATCGATTGATATTTAAGAAAATGGCCCTATGTATACATACAATCGTAATAGAAACATGCCGTACCACATCAATGTTAGCAATACATACAGAAATATTACAGCTTTGATGATTAACGACATCGCATCCTCCATCAGCCCTGACCTCGCAGTATACGAAAATCATTTATTTCAGGTTGCAAAACTTTTTAAAGCTGCAAATATTTCAGTAATAAACCTTGATTGAGTTTTTTGTTCATAAGGAGTAAAAGTTAGAAGAACGCTGAACCATGAAATAACCATAAAAATGGGAAAAGGTCTTCGAAGAACATGGCAGGTTGCTATTTGACTGATTAAATTTCATTTTTTGTATAGAAAAAAAATACTTTCATCTCGCACTAGAAACAAGTTTACTTTTGGGGTCATTTACATATCATATTAGAAAACAGAAAACTGATTAATCGTCTAAATGTTAACCGAGTGGTAACGCGACTTGGCAAATAATATACAATTTTTGCGCCATCTTGACGAAATGACGGTCTGCAAATGCTAAAGACAGAAGCTGGATGCTGCAAAGCAAGGACTGCGCCCAATGGTGCTCATTAGAGAGGGCTTATTATCAGCGGTGAATTGAGAAACGCTGATAATGATGATTATAATTGCGAAATAGTAATTATATAAAAAAAACGACGTCTCTCACTTGCAAATAATAAAACTGAATACGAATATGAAAAATATATTTTATAAGTGTCATACGCAAACGTTTGATAACTCTGCATAAAAAACTTCGGACTAATTGAAAACTAAATCATTTTATCGCCGAGAGCACTACTCTAAAAAGTGGAATGTAAACTAAATTCAGATATTTACACAATTCACAAATTTAACATTCCCAATTCGTATGAATTTGATTCATACATACTTGTGTGTGTCAGTATGTCATACGCGTACTTTTCGCGCTGTTTGATTATAAGTTTTGCGGAGATTGAATAGAAGTTTAATAACGTATATACAAGGAAAACTGTCGCGGTACCCCCAAATAAGCTGAGGATTTGACGCCTCGGTAAAAACCCTTTTGCATCCCTACATTGTCAGAGTCATGTCACAAAATAGAATGAAAGGGTGAAGTGAAGAAATTATACGTTCAGTGTTGCTACACAACAGGGTAATGTCGCCGTGAACTCGTGCAAGTGCTAAGCTCAATGATTTTTTTGTTTGAAACCACCGCTACTCAAACCCTTCTCAGTTTTTATATCAAATGGTTGCAAGAAGTTGCCCAGATTGCAACTTTTGTTATATTACTTTTCTTAAAAGCAATGGAAAAGATCCTTTTGATACAGATATTTTTTCCAAACGTAACTATGCGTCTGTAAACCACGAAGAGGTGGACAGAGGAATGAAGTACATTACCACGTTCCACCAGTTACCTGTACATCCCACTATGAAATAGGTGGTGGGCCTATTGCCATATCTATGCAAATATTAAGACTTCGAGCCACTACTAAAAAAATTGAATCTGACCCGCAATTTGAACCCAGAACCTCCCGATCAGCAGTCACGCTTGTAACTAATACGACCAACGAGGCAGTAACTCAATTTTTTAACTTAATAAAAATCAGATATTATGTTTAATATGCATATTTAACCATATAAGTATTCATATTATTAGCATGTCTCTCTAATTAAGGCTAAGTTGGGGAGAATGAAGGGAATTAAAATGACTGCCACCATTTGAATTCCCAAATACAATATTTGCAGAGTATTTTTTTTACATTGTCGGTAATACAAGTATATTTGCATCAAACCAAATTTGTTTTAATTCTTCTGTCCAAATATTAATGAAATTTACACTGCTACAACGTTTTCAATAAATTCAGTAGGTGCTACGTCAACGGCAATTAAATTAATTAAGCAATTTCATTAAAACACCACTCATTTCAATGGAAAATTGCGCATTATCTTCGCCGATATACATACGTTTAACGATTCATTATTGATAAGTTACGCCGATAAACCAATCTTTTATATATTTCGTTATCTGAAAATTTGAATTATGAAGTAGATGTCTTGTGACAAAGAGTACATAGCCACATATATTAACTGGTCTCTGATGCATATAATAATTTTTACCTGATCTCGCAATCAATGAAGTGCTACCTCAAATTTATTTAACAATGTGTTGGTTTTGAACATGTATGAATTGACTGCCTCGTTGGTCGTGTTGGTTGCAAGTGCGACTGCCGAACGGGAGGTCCTGGGTTCGATTCCCGGGTCG
>DWDV01002802.1:0-11198 GCA_018245615.1 Mimoniades ocyalus | reverse complement strand
AGTGGGGGATTTTGAAGCGGTTCGTTGTGCTTGTGCCTCAAGAGTTAGATAAATTTATATCCGGATGGAGGGTCTGTGCGCGGTGGTGAGCGGGGAGGGCGGGTATCGATCGCGCGGTCTGCGCAACAAGTGCCGCTCAGTGACACACGGCCGTGTACACTGACGAACTGATGTTTCCTCTATTATAGAGTCACGTTTAACGCCGGTAACATGTGATCGTGACACGCACGCACTCGTGTGTCTCAATTCAGTATATTTCGGTAGAATTTTATTTTATCTGCCTCATTGGTCTTGTTGGTTGCAAATGCGACTGCTGATTGGGAGGTCCTGGGTTCTATTCCCGGGTATTCTCACCACCTATTCCATAGTGGGATGCAAACGTAACTGGTGAAACGTGGGAGTGTCCTACATTCCTTTGTCTACCTCTTCGGGGATTATAAGCGTGAACATCCAAATACGTAGCGGATATTAAGGTGACAATTTTTTTAATGGGTTGTCCCGTTTCTTTGGCAACTTGATTTATCAGTATTGTAAAAATGACTCGATGTAATACAATAATTTGTGTTTGTTTTTTATTAAAATTAGTTCATAAAAAATATTTTCAATTCTAATATAAATACCGCTTAGATACAACGGTCGGTAACACCAAAGTAGGCTTTCCTTGCCTGTTGAATAACTTTCGAAACAAACTTGTAAAACATTTAACAATGGAGGTTTCGTGGTATAGAGAAAACGGTCAAAGAAGTTAAAACCTATTGTTATAGCGTTGTTGACAAAAGGAGAGTGAAATGAAACCAGCCTCGAGTACAACATAAAATCGGAAGTATATTTATATTAGGAAACATTACATTTATATTTTTGGTACACAGATAAATGTATGAAGAATATACAGATGTGATGATCGAACCGTAAAAACACATCTACCGATTATGTTATACATTTTTGGGAAATGATCGTAACTCACTAAGCTTTCAAATCCATCTGTGCGCATTTAAACTATCCATATGTTGAATAATTTTTGTTTAAATAGACAATTCATGTTAAAAATTTAAAAACGACAGGACATTTATGTAAATCATAAGTATCTTTCACTACCACGAAACTACTAAAATACGTAAAGACATGTCCAATTTTACCTACTACTAATGGATTTTACATCTACACACATATTTAATTACCACCAAGAAACATTAGCAAGCAAAAAATATTAAACAATTGTCATTATAAAAGTCAATACTTAAATTAATTCAAAACGAAATCCTACACGACAAAATTCAAAGAATTAAACATCATTTTGATTTAACAAAATATAACAAAACATTTTTGTAATTAACTGTAGCGTTACATCTAAAACATGGCATCAACCCTACAAAAAATATTTAGTACAAAACGTATTTATAGAAATTATTTTTGTAATACAATAAATATTAAAAATTATGCAATATTTATATAATATACAGCTAAACACAGTTTAAATTAAATGTATTGAACGAGAAACAGACCTGAACAGGGAATAAAGCATGCTGTATGAAGAAATAGTCCTTTCATAGAGTAATTTATAACAAGAAACTGCTGCGTTGCTCAAATAGACTATAATTTTATTTATTCCATTTCTTTACTGTTACAATTCAGTTTTTTTTTGTTAACTTTATCGGAACTGAGGAATGGTTTACTTAAATTTTCTCTATGAATGCATTCATACCTTTCCAGAGTCAAAGTCAATTTTACAATGCGCAACTACGAATATATTTTAAATGATTAAAAAACGTTATAATCTAAAATCTATTCCCGTGTTTTAATACTTACCACACAAAAATCTTCCGTAACAGTGTAGAATTTCTAAAAAACAATTTATTTATTAAAACTAAGACGACTAATTGTTAAAAAAGGCACATTCGAAAACCTTGAAACATTTTATGGCAAACATTTGCAGACAAAAAAAAACAATTTCTGTAAACATTAAGGTTAACGAGTCCAGTCCAGAAGCCTCAAAGTTCCAGTCTTCGGAAAAATCGCCTTTTGAAGTTCCCAACAGAATGGGCGGCTGTAAATCCACGGCAAATAACATTTTTTTCGCCGAACAAACGTTCCATTTGTATTTTCATAAATTTGAATAGGAATTGTATTATTTTTGTTTTTTCGTCTTTTATTCAAACATACTGGGCTTAAGTAATGTTACAGTAAGTTAATTTTTTTTTCTTAATTGAGCCTGGCATGCGTATTCTTTTTTAAAATTCATTTCAAGCGAATAATTGAAATAGACATTTTCGTAATTAAATTTTTGAAATCACAGACGTTCCATTTTCTCTGATAGAAATGCTTTGTTGTATGAATTACAAAAAGTCATGTGCTTTAAATTCTGCCTTCTTCCTTCCATACTGAATACCATTTTAATTCATTATACAGTCGGAGATCAGTATGTACTCAACAGAAACGCTCTCAGCCTTCTTGCCGTGGAAATGTAACATGTACGTCGTCATTTCGTATGAAAAATGATGAAAATGTACGGTATACGTCATAAGTTACTACCTCGCTTCTCATTCTGGAAATTAATACACGTAGCGAACGTTTATACTGGTAGAATACGTGGACGTGAAGGATTTTGTAGGTATTTCCTAATTTCATGACTGTATATGTATTAACCATGTCAGTCGCATGTAGAAATAATAATCAATGTGGGAGACAATCGGACATTGTATGATGGAGTCTTAAGTAATGAAGGAATAATTACCTTGGGAGATCTCCATACACGGCTATTCAAACCCAAAGTACGAGTAAGTTGTGTCTGGGCTACTAAAACACATATTATTTTACCCATAAAAATATACTATACTTATATTAATAAACTTTTCTTTTGTGTTTTTTTTTTCACCCAAATATAGAACAAAAACATTTGTCTTGTTGGAAAATTGAATCTGGGATCTGGGAAATAATAGCGGTAAAACCGTGTCAGACACGTTTATCAGCAAACCCCTACAGAGGGGTCGACCACTAGTTTTCAAGTGTTCTATGCTTTATCTGCACCGGAGCAATATTTTGGTAACGTAACATCACGCCTGTAATCTCCGAAGGGATGGGCAGAGGAGTGTAGTACATTTCCACGTTTCACCAGATACTGTTACGTCCCACTATGGAGTAGGTTGTGAGCCTATTGCCATACACCGGGGACATGTGTAAACTCCGAGCCTCTATTAAAAAATCTAAGTTAGAACAATCCAATAGTGCCCGACTCGGGATTTGAACCCAGGATTTGTCGATCGACAGTTGCGCTACATTCATATTCTACCGTTTTTTTAGGTTCTGCAATAAAGGGTAAATAAATAAAATAAATAAATATTCTAGTAAGTCCCAGAAAATACGGTGTTCCAGAGAGAATAATGACTTTGTTTATTGATTTACTCGTATATCCTCTATGTTTACATATAAATAAAAGAATTTTTAATGGTAATTCTGGATCATGAACAGGTCTTGATTAAATATTAAGTTTTATTTAAATAGACAAAACAAAAAAAACGGCTGAGGAATTTTGGTTATTCAGCTTTGGGTATTCAGTATTATATGACAGTTGCTACTCGTATTTAACCCTCAGAAGGTGAAACGACGTGATAATATTTATAATAATTAGAATGTAAGTATTTGCAGATCGAATCGTTATATTTAATAATTACAACATTATGATATTACGAAACACTACATAGTAATTGTTCGCGACTGTACCGACGAAGTTCTGCTCGTCATGTGATATTAACTTCTGGAAATTAATTACTCTGTTACAGTTCAAACATTTCACGTCGCGGAATTTGTGAGCGTGTACATTACAGGAGCTGATGACATTTCCTTCTGCAGGAATAATTATATAGGGAATATAATGCTACGATAGTTTAATCCTTCTGTAATAATAATATTACATTTAAGATTACAATACACATACAATATAAAAGATTTCAAAAAAATCTCATCCCTAAATATCCGTTTTACAAATCCTTTTCATACCACCATAGTCACATAGACACCCTACACTTACATATACACAAAATTTAATAATTAAATCGTATATAAGTTACTTTTTATAAGAAAATGTTACTTAGTATTTAATTTCTTAATGTAGACAGAGCGTACTCATGTTGTGAAGTTCTGAAATTTCTTTGAATGTTATGCATGATAATGTATTTAATTAATGTAGTACTTGTACTTGAGAATGAAATTCATTTGTACATTATGCAAAGTAGAGGTCATATAGGTGAAATTTGTAAAATAAAAACTAAAAGAACATATTAAATCGAACTTCAACAGACGAATCTTTGAATCTTTGTAGACGCTAAAAATACATGTAGCTCTTAAAAGACTTCAAAATTTTATCTTTCTTGAGACATCGCTCCGATCACAAGTGGAAGGTCAGTACTAGTATTAGTCTTTTTGAAAATACCTTTTGAATAGAACTCAGGCAATTTGTAAGCAACGGCCTACTTAATGTCCGTCACTCCAGTTAAAATGAGATACTTTTATGTCAACTGTAGAGCACAATGAGCTGGCAGGCCCAACTTCATCTTTATACCCTTACAGAGTTTGAGTGATAAAAGGCTTGTCGCTTATTATCATGGGTATCATGGTATCTTTGTATGTAATATATGATCTAATGATATACACTTAATACATTTACAATAAACCGGTCAAAGTAGGTACAAGTCATACCAAATTATCACTCGCTAACGTACTAATGTAAAGAACATTTATTTAAATAAATATATGTATATTAACTAATTTGCTCCGAGCATTGGCGTTACATAATTGTAGAAAAGTGATGAACTAACCCGCTGACATCAATATGTAATTGTACAATAAACAAGATAATTATATCTATGTAATAAATTTCAATTAATAAAATATTTATGATCGAAGCTGCCTCGATACACACATTAATGCTTTCAAACGTGATTTTAAGAACATGACAAGTTTTTTTTGTATTAAAATATGTATAACATTATAATTACGTGGAATTTATCGCGACGAAGATAGATCGACCACATTATTAAAAGGGAAGACAATAGTTCTTCAAAACACAAAGTTAAAAATTCTCGTTATGTTAAAGACATTGGAAACCCGTATCGGATAAAGGATCGCGTGATTTAGGAGATGATGCAGGAATTACGCTTGCTGTTGGCGTGCCGTTCCCGGATTTGTTGGAGGTGCGCGAGCTGTGCCGGGGAGGGTACGTGAGGCGGGTTGGAGGGCGAGGGCGTGGCCGCGGAGCCCGGCGGCCCCTGCGGCCCCGTCGGCAGCGACTGGCGCCGGCGGCGGCGGAGCGCCGGCGACAAGTTATACTTCACTTTCGCTTGCACCAGTAGCTCTTTAAATATTTGCGACACGTTTATGTTCTCTTTCGCCGATGCCTCCACGAAACCGTTCTCCCAATCCACGGTAACCACGGATTCTGTTGTGTGGAACTCCACCTGGAAAATGTACTTTTTATTAATGATATTCTGGATATTCGACTTCGTGCTCTTTGTCTACACCTTAAGGGAGCTGGCGTGATGCTATAATGACAATAATAATTACTGCATTACACTATATATGATTACATGTCATTATGATGATATATTATTAGATGATATATATTAAAGAGCATACCTAAGATAAAAGTGAAATTCATGCAAGTAGGCGGACGCTAACAAGACTAACAGTGACGTACAATTTTCGTCTAATTCTGATTTAATCCAAATGGCCTGTTACACAGTCGAAAACCGTATCATAAATGTTCGTAATAATTGTGAAATATGTCATACAAATTTATATACGTAAATATGTCATACAAATTTAAATACGTAAATTACTAACTCTTAATAATAGCACAGTATAGTTAACAATCGCTGCTTAGTGAAAATGTGAAATACATGTGTGATGTTATGTGTGATGTTATGTGTTATGTTATGTGATGTGTTATGTGATGTGTTATGTGATGTGTTATGTGATGTGTTATGTGATGTGTTATGTGATGTGTTATGTTATGATGTTAAATGTATTGGTATGAGTGTTAATCAGATGTTAACCGGTTAATCGCTTACGTAGTCTTATTGATTGCCGACCTCACAGACGATAACAACAGAAAATTACCCTCAATGGGTATCAAAGCTGCGTAGTTCGCGCACGAATTCGACGGCGTCAAGTGGGTTACTCGAGATTCAAGTGATTTATTACATTCAGCGCAAACAGAGCTAAGTTGTGTTAGCTAAATTCCGTGCGAAATTAATGTGACGGATAGGGACTAATTTGTGTTCAGAAAGATGTTTTACGCGCGGTCATTAGGGTGTCCGTTCGTCATTAGGGTCGTAACATGACGGTAGGAAATGTAGGTTGTTTTTTGATTGTATAGGTGAGGGGGGAATGTTTTATTTATTCTGATTGAGTCGTTTGTGGAAGTAGGGCACGGAGAAGAATAGCATATTTAATGCTGTGTTTCCTAATAGTCGTTACAGTAGTCGTGGTAAAATATTTAGCGTGAAAAGAAAATAACTAGTAGACGTAGACGAGTAAAAAACTTACTAACTGCATTCTCTACCAGTTGTTGCGATAGACAAATACAGTTTTAGTGATACTAGATTGTTTGTTTTCTATACTATTTTTTAGAAATATATTACGCTAACGTGTTTGATATATAATTAATAGTGTGCATTCTATCGTTTATAACATGCAACAGTTTTTTGTTTAACACATTGTATGTTATAGCTACGTGTAGGTATAGTTCGTGTTTAAAACTAAAGTAAACTTTCAGAAAATCGTTTTCCTTGTCGTAATTTAATTACATTATCCGTACAAATTGTTATGTCGCTTTCATTTGTCTTTTGTTTTTGACGGGCGGGTACCGCGCCAAAGTCATTAACATTCCCAAGATGTACGACTAGCGGTAAACCTAACATAATAAATTTTACAATGAAATTGAATAGAAACAGAAGGCATTGACTAGTTTAAAAGTAATTTTGTTTTCATTGTAATAGAACATTATAAATTTACCTGATCCCAAAGCAGGCGGAGGCCGTGTTATGACAAACAAACAAATGATACATTACTTTTATTAATACATGTAATGATATAGTTATATAATGATATAGATCATATAATGATATAGTTGATATTTTCTTTATTTGTATGGTTTTCATAGCAACACTGGACATGGATTGCGTAAATTAAAATTCCTATTTAATCAATACACTGTCACGAGTTTAAGCGCGTAATTAAATCGCAGTGATATTTCACAGGAAAACGCTACGAGGTAAAATATTCTCGTATGCTGAAATTATACACACAATACGGGTTGAATACAAGACTGTTACGCGCGACAATGTATTCGTATTCTAGATAATTTGGCACTTTAATCGCCATGAGTAATAAGAATGTGCAAAAATATATTCGTCTTTAATTGCTCGTGACGTCGCTTTGTTGACGTGTCCCAGTGAGTTATTTGTTATTACTGGACACTGGCCATTACACCCACCAACAAACCATTTGTTATACGCGACCGAATCTAAGCTGTGAGCGTTATAAATAAAAGCCTTTATTAGCATAAAAAGAAAAGGTCATCTGTAATATGTAAATGTAACGCTTTTGCATAGCAGAACAGGGGTGGATATTGACGAGGTGTGGATGTTGGGATTCTGAGACGATCGTTACCCCTGACAATGTAACTCTCCTACAAACATTATTCCATGGATATAATTTTATTGCTATGTTACTCACACGTTACAAAAGATACAGCGAAACCTTTGAGATTCGTAAGAATTAACATTTATGAAAGTTTTCTTTTTATCTCTCTCTCTCTCTCTCTCTCTCTCTCTTTCTTTCCTTCTCTCTCTTCGTTTTTACATCTTTTTCTTTATTTGCAATAGATACTAAATATTTATGGATTAGTTGAGCGATTTTGTCTAGGAGATTGAACAGCTATCCCGAGATCGAAGCTCGACGAACAATCGTGGATTATATTATTGAATTCGTTTTCTTAAACATAGGACTATAATGAAGTGTACTGCACAGATCTCCGAGAATGCCAATGAACATGGGTTATAGGATATCAGTATAAAACATTTTCTGTTTTATCCCATAACCAAACCACCCTAGTGTAGGTGGACACAAATTATGGAAAGTTTCTTTTTGTCTCCCGAGGAGTACCTATATAGGTCGATTTCATATCATTTGTTGAGAATGTATATGGGATAGTATTATGAGAGCAACAATTTATATTAAATTAATTACTGCTATTATTTTTATTTAAAAAAGTATTAATATTTTTTATACATATAATATTAAGCTACTCGTTCTTTCATTTCAGTTTTAATGTCATATCTATGTAAAGAGTGATGTATGTATGTGAAAAAATCACATCAGATTGGTAAAGATAGATATATTTGGGACTCAGTGCCCTCTGCCTGCCTTGTGAGGGATCTAGCGTGACGAATAATAATAATACTTCATATATATTATTACGCGTATTTCTCATAGCCGTAGTCAAATAATAAGTATTTTCACCTATTACAGTCCTGAAAATTTATTTCGTATTTTCTGCATTCCTTAAAGTCCTCATACATGTTCGTTTATTAAATGTAGGTTTGATCCATACAACAGAACATACCTAATTCTCAAATGGATGTTTGTCTTTAACATGGCAATGAATGTTTCAACTAGGACGGATACCGTGGACGGATAATTCGAATAGAAGCGATTTATATATATGACAACCGCGGCAGCTGGAATCATGATCTAGCTTTGTATCCGACATTTAGACAGGGATATTTCCTAGTACGCTCCTCGAGGAAATTCAATTTATTTCCAGCCCAAGCAGCGTGTATTCTAACGTATAAATAATGCAGGGAAGCAGACAAATATTTATTCTTTCAAAAGTCAGAAGTCTCTGAATATGGCGTGTGTGTTTGCGGAAAGATATAAACAGAATGAAAAAGATAAAAGATGTAAAAGAAGCACGTCAGGTGTGTAAGGATAGAGATGTTTGGCACTCTGTATACCACGTTGGGGCCTGGCGTGATGATGTGGAAATATTCATTCTTTGTTAACGTCCCAGTACTGTACAGCGTTAAATAAATCATGCACGCTGGTAAGCTCACGCGAGGTGTAACCATGTATTCATAGCCGTCTTGACAACTTTACAGCGTATGTAAAAAACTATGTTATGTAATGTATACAGTAAAATAATGTACAATGTACACTGTCTGGTAAAACTATTTCACATTTACTAGGCGATTATATTTCGTATGGTACGTCTTGCGAATACAAACGCCATAAATATAAGAGTAAAATAACGTATCATCACGCCTTTAATCCCCGAAGAGGTAGGCAGAGGAGCGCAGTACACTCTCACTTACCACCAGTTACGTTTACGTCCCATCATAGAATAGGTCGTGAGCCTGTTACTATAAACGAGGCACAAACCCAAAGTACTGCTAGAAATTTTAACCAGAAATTCGTTAAGTTAGAAAGATCGAGGAGGCCTCGGGATTTGACAGCAGGGCCTCTCGACCTTAAGCTTTTTTACAAACGGCGGTTTGACATGCTTTTGTTGTCTAAATTTTCCAAAATTGTAAGATATACCTACACATATCAACTGTTTTCTGTTATTGGTCATAAGCTTTAGCTCTCTGTGCTGCGGTTTCAATTCGCCTTCATAAATTCATCAACGAAGACCTTAAAATATCCGAGTGTAATGTACCCCAGTCTGGTCAAATATTTCTGTGTTCTTTACGTATTACGCAATCTGATAGAACAAAATAGAAATAAAAAAATTAAAAAATCTTATGCAATATTTTTATATTACTTAATATATTATTATTCCGTCAGAGACAACGGAGCAGAGTTTTATGAATAAAATAATTAAATTGTATTGGAGGTATTGGAAAGGGAATTCAACTTTTCCTAATTGTGAGTGGTTTTTCTGTTTTGCCCTTTATTTCGTTCCGAAAACTGACATTTAAGGCATTCCCTTCTTTCTAGATCACGTGAACAAAGATAATCTAATATTTTACACGTTTACATAAGAATTACATAAACATATGAACAAAAGTTTAGTTCTTGTGGAGGAACACGGAAATTGGACTCTGAGCAATGGCCATAAATCTGAATATACAAATAAGGGCGTAGGTATCAAACAAAACCCTAGATTATTCACAAGAACAAATAAGCACGAATGAGTTCTCAATTAACATTAATCGAGATCTGTACAATTATTCGTCACAACATTAAAGCCTGCTCCGATAGTCCGGAAACAGATGCCGTAGACCACCAGACCATACAGATCGGACGCTGGCTGATGGAGGGGTTAGAAAATTGGAGTGCATGTATAGAGAGTACAATATAGAAGCACTTGAGGACTGTGAGGATAGGAATTGCACTAGATATTTTTGTATACCTCCGACCTCTCATTGGTATAATAATAACAAAATAGTTTAACACACGAGTAAGGTACATATTATACAGAAAGAACACTCACCTGTCTTGCACCAGTCTCTGCTAAATCGACCTTGTTTCCCACGACCACAATTGGGACCGCAGTACTCTCTTTCGTTTCATGTATCTGGTCACGCAGACTTCTAACTTCGGCGTAGCTGTTCGCATCGGTTATATCGTAGACTAGAATGAAGGCGTCAGCGGACTGCATGGAGAGTGTGCGCATCGCTGGAAACTCGTAAGCGCCGGAAGTATCCAGTATGTCCAACGTTAGCCTCACGCCAGCCACATTGAAATCTCCGTGGTGCATTTCTTCGATTGTGCGTTTGTATTTCGGCGAGAATGTGTTGTAAAGGAATTGTGTTATGAGCGACGACTTGCCAACCTTTGCAGCGCCTAGTACTACAATCTTGTGGCGTACTGCGCTGTTGGTCAGATTGGCGCTGCTTGACACATTGTCGTCCGTTCTTTCTGATCTGCTGCAGACAAGGAGAAAAGCCAATATGATCATTCGGAAACCGAGCAATACAGCAAACAGTAACAAACAAACACGAGAAGGTAGGTACATATATAATACCACTCAAATAAAATGAAATTCATGACGTAAACGAAATATTTTCTTGACATAATTGTTTACATTTGTATATCAATTTACATCATATTTTATTTCTACTTATAATTGACTGCCTCGTTGGTCGTGTTTGTTGCGAGTGCGACTGCCGATCGGGAGGTCCCGGGTTCGATTCCCGGGT
>DWDV01002801.1:0-11200 GCA_018245615.1 Mimoniades ocyalus | reverse complement strand
CCGGTAGCTTCGTGCTGGTCCAATGAAAGCCACGGCTGGTGGTGTCTCAAGAGCTCGTGGGAATAGTGATGCTGGGGAGGGGCATAGGGCGGAAGGTCCAGTGAACAGCCGCTCAAGGAACCCTGAGGCGGTTGCTCTAGACCCTTAGCTTCGTTATACCCAAGGATATCTGCTATCTGGAACCCAGACCGCTGTCCTGGCATCTTCATACTGTCCAGGAGACTGCACAAAAGAAAAACATACCCTATTAAAATAGAGAATGGAATAGTTTTAAGATTCATAAAATAATTGTTTCATGAAAAAGAAATTTTTTTTTATATATGACGTGTAAAAAAAAATACGTATATATTACGTATATTTTTTATATTACGTGTATTAGTTTAAATCATTAGTTTAAATCATGACTCCTTTAATTGTTTCACTTTTTAACATGATTCTCCCTTCAGAATGAAAAGGGTAAAGGCCATAGTCTACACTGTCCAAGAGTGTGTTAGTGGACGTACTTATTATGAATATCTCTAACATGTAGGTACAGATTTACTCAAATATTTTCGATTACTTTTAACCGCAAGGGAAACAGGTACAAGTCACTAGCAAAGAAGTGATTGCACATTTTAAAACGCATCTTAAAAGTTGTGTGTGTATTACATATTGTGTGTATAAAAGTACAGGACGAGATGCGCCCAGGGATTTAAACTTAGGTCCATCGGCGTCACTCGCAGAATGTCAAACCACTAGGCTATAATAGTGTTTTTATTTCGCCAAAATACTTATACAGAAACATAATAATGTAAATTTGTGAATTTGGAAAAAAAATACAATCTGCTAATATAACATTTGACCAACATTATTCTTACGTAGTTAAGTACACTCACTTAGTTAAGCACAAGCCAGAACCCTCACGGGGTAGGCAGAGACTAAAGATAAATTTAATTTAATTAAAGATTTATATAAATGTTTTACGCGATTAGAACAATATCAATGTGTTTGACAACACAAGATAGGACCCTATCTCGTATAAAATTAGTAACCAAATTCCGTTAGACATTAATATTAAAAGCAAATAAAACCGTAGTTCCCGGTACTCCACTGATTGTTAAAAGAATATTTACAAAGGGACACCTCAAGTAAACTCATCTGTTAACATCAACTTTAGAAATAAGTAACAAGCACGTCTTGAGGGTCTATAATTGAAAGAAAACACAACATTCCATCACCCGAACATACACAGAATTGTCAAAAGAGGGGCTCTCGAGGAAACGTGACTGGTATAAAGGAGGCGGTCGCGTATTCAATGTGGGCCCTAACAGAGTGATGTCTATTAAAACATCGGGATAACATGTAGACGCGAAATGTTCCCGTGGTCCGTACGTGACGCCGTGAAAGGCGGCCCCGCGCAAGGTCCTTTAACAGGTTGTAAACACAACTATTACCGACTTCTCTTTAAGCGTCCGCTACAAACTGTCGCATATCACGATTTTTAAAGTAGGCACACTTTGAACCAGTTTCGTAATCGGAATATTAAGTGACAGTACACAAAAAGAAATAAGTACACAAAAAGAAATGTTATCTATAACGTCTCTTGCTTTTTTCGACATCCTTGTAAATGCAAGTTTTGCACTGCGACGCTATTTGTACTAAGATGCCGTTAAATTTATAAATTTTAAACTCTAGATACTCAAACGAAATCCACGTTCCAAAGGTAACAAATATTAGTCCAAACTCATGAAAATATTTCAATCAACTTTTACTGTAATTATATGTACCTATATCATGGGAATGTGGTCCTTTCCTCAAAAGTTTTTAATTAGGTATACCTACTAGTTTTAGAAGTTAGAATATTATGTAAAGTGGATTTGAAAAAATAACATGCATGTCACATTTAAATGTTACAATAATTATAAACTAAACTTGTAGATACTTATCAGATGACACAAATAAATTACAATAGAGGCAAATAAGTTCAATTAAATACCATTAAGAGTTACATTAAAATGCAATGTTAAGTCGGCGTATTTCATTCATTTGTACCTTATGATTTACTAATTCACTAGTGGTCACAACAATTTATCGAAAATCCACATTCTGCTACGAGAACAACAGAATCCGTCGCTCACCCAGGGAAGGCGGAGCGGAAGGCGGCCGGATAAAGCGCTGGCAGGAACGCTGGCCCCCAAGGAGGCAGTAAGATCGGACTCCAGGCCAGCAGCGACGCCGGCGGCAGCAGCGGCGGCGGCGAGCGCGCCTCGCCTTCCTCGCTTTTCATCTCCCGAGCGGGAGAACTCGCTTTCGGAATAATCTTGACGGCACAACCACCCGTTCGCGACAACACGTGCTGCGTCTTGCAACGCCGCGCCCGCACTAAACAACCCTCGAGTGGCCCTCGGGGTGAAGAACACCCCGCGCCGCCCTCGTGCCTCGACAGCCTACTCAGCTCCGTTAAGGGTGCTCCATTCGCGTCCACCAATCCCCGGCCGCTGTCGCCTGGGCGGGTCCTCGTTGGACCAATAGCGGAGCTCACGAAGCCTTCCCAACAAAAAAACTGAAGTATACACTTTGAATAAAGGAGCTTTCGACGTAGCACGTTACGTTATGTCGCTTTTTGTAATGAGTGCGCGCGTTAAGCCCATTGTTGAGGCCGCTTCGTAATGGACGCCGCTCTAAATGCCCCGGATAACGATTTTCATTTAGAGTGTTTTTAATAAGACCATGTAAGCCTATGTCGACAAATATTTTTTTGCTTTCGCTTTTGTTAGTTTCTGTTAGAAATGTTCCAAATAATTTCGTCTATACAAACGTTTCAATTTACTTTATGAATACAACAAATTATACTAAAGATATAATATAATATACATACATGTATAGGTTATGTCGTTGTATCGTAAAGCTAAAACAATCACAATTCAAATGTTTGTTAATGTTGGAACAGGAATCATGGCGCACAGCCGAAGTCCAAGCATGTGCAAGTTCTTAGCATATTGTCGATGGTGAGACAAAGAATATTGTTTAAGTTCCGCGAACAGGTAGACAGCTGGCCGGGTTATCACTTTATGGCTTGAACGTGTGCAGGGATCATTGTTTCACCAAAACTTAAGTATTCCATTTTGAATCACCCAATTCACTTATATTTCAAGAAGCGTTTATTCATAATAGTGCTTGTTGCTGAACAGATGTTTCGCATTGAGTAGGTACCGTAATTTTTGTGCTCTAATTAGTTCAGCATTATCGGAACGTCAGGTCGGGTACCTCACGAGGAAGGTAGAGAGCATAGAGTGTCAAATATTAAAGATATACAAACATAGCCTTACAGATATGACGTGCGTCTACAACAGTCATTACTCTTCCTAGACGCACGCTGGCTTCGGAGATTTCTGACCTCCCGTAGGATAGTGTCTGACCTACTTAATTAAGTTCATCGTAGTTATTAGGTATAAACTATTGAAATTCAGTATTTTTATTGTTTTTATTCAAATATTTTCTTCTTTGAATCCATACTATTCATAATATATCTATTATAAAAGTTAAAAAGATATTTTTTAATTTGCGCGTCAATACCGCCTCCAAGAAAAAAAAAATTTTGTGTACAAAATAAAACATTAAATTAAGAATGATATTAAAATTATAATAAAGAGTAAAAAAATTAGTGAATCAAAGTGCTATTTTAAATACCTAACTGATTAAAAATATTCAGCAAATTGAATATATAAAAGAAAAAAGTTTCGTGACAACTAAAATAAAATAAACAATTTTCACACTTTATATCGTTCCACTGTTGGAGACGGGTCTCTCCTGAAAATGAGAGGGCATTATTCTGTCACGCGGCTAAGCGCGGGCTGGTAGGTTTCACACGCCTTGGAGTACTTATTTAGAGAACTCTAAGGGATACAGGTTTATTCAAGATGTTTTCCTTCACCATTACAGCAAGCTATATTAGCTATATTTAAACTTAAAACGCAAATTTAATGTAAGCCAGGATTTGAACACAAGACCTCCTCAAGTGGGAGGCTAACGTAGTGGCCTAACCACTTGGCTATTAAAAGTAGTACACCGGAATTATTTGTCAATTGCAAACTACCAAAGGTTATAACACTAATCATATAGTTGGGAGAGTTAGATACTATATATAGCGTTAGGAGTAACACTGGAGTAATACTACATACTCGTAGATGTTGATTTAGGAGCTGTTTCAGTGTAATGAGTGATTGTCACTAACATAATAGGATTACGTTTACGACTGCATGTGTACAACTGCGGATTGGCTTAGAACAATGTAAGTAGCGTAAACAATGACTGCCGAAGAGCGACGCAAGATTAAGGGACTCAATAATATTTCAACAGATATCCGTTTTCTTTGACTAATGCATTGATTAGAACACAGGTGTTTCGGATTCGAAGCTTTTTCTACTTCCTTTTTTTAAATTCTAATCTGCACGCTTATTGGCAAAATTAAGTAACATAATTTAATGCCACGTTCAATTTGCGTTGCAAATACGTTACTCAGTAATTTTCTCAAAACTAATACAACATTACTAGTTTATAATTTTGTTATTTAAAATAATAATGTCACAGTAAGTATTTTTAAAATCCTAAGCAAGTAAACATAAATTTCTTAGTACCTACTCGTATAATACAACAAAGTACGTGAGTAAGGGGATCACACATAAAATATTCAAACCATGTAAATATTTGACAGCACTTTAAAGGCTTAATATTTATAAGATAATTTGATATATTACATATTAGTTACGAGAACTTGATTTAATGTTTAATACTACGTGTATTAAAAGAGGAGGAGCATTCCAGTGACCTAATATATTAATTTATTATGCATCTGTTGTTACCACGTAACATCACGCCTCTAATCCCCGAAGAGGTAGGCAGAGGAGTGTAGTTACACTTCTACGTTTCATCAGTTACCCTTACGACCCAAATAGAATAGGGGCTGAGCTTATTGCGCTACACCGGACACAAATGAAAGCTGTCGTTATTGTAGAGATATTTATCATTATTAACGAATAACAGACCTGATTGCCGTGAATAATTCTCAGTTACAAGCTGTGATGGCACCGTAATGTACAAGTTTAATCATAAAATCGATGCCCCGAGCAGGCTGGCGTAAGGGCAACGGTAACAAAGGGCAATTATTTATATTGGGAGCGATCCCCCAAGTGGCGTGCAACATTCGAACACGGAATGTTTAATTGACTTATTGAGAATGAGTATTTTTTTTAAATATCTAACGTAACCATCGACTCACTATCGATGCATCGTTTAAAATATAGTACACTAGCATAACAACAAATAAAACTTTGTACGAGAATATTACTTTTTTATAAACGATTTAGATCGCGGTAGTGTTTTACTGTGAACTCGTATTTATATAATACTTGATTACTAGTTAGATCGCAATGTTTCTAAAATGTTAAGAAAAACATAAAAAAAAACATAGTTCTTGGCAAAAAAAATTTTTAATTTAAAATATCACCAGGTCTTAATGTTCAGTTGATAATTTAATGATTAATAACATGTTATATCCCACTTTTTTCAAAGTTAATGTTAATCTATGTAGTCCCAAACGAAATAGAGTCTGTTTTATAATAACTGGCGAATAAACTACTTGTATACATGCATAAACATTTTTTTTATCCGAACACAGTACCTCTGCTCATCACATACCTAAATATCTGTTCTGGGAATCTAACCCACGATCCGATTCACCCGTCAGGTTCACTAACCACTAAGATCAACGGGCCAGCAATGAATAATATAACAAAATATCCAAAGTACGAGTTTTATCTTTAATAACTCAGTAGTCTATAGACAGGTAAGCGGAGCCAGATTTGGTGAGGGTCATGTGCAGGTGCGCTCGCCCTCCTCGGGAACATTGATGCGCCACACAAAGGGCATTTTACTTAACAATAATATTCACTAAATTTAATTGTTAAACTACAAAAATTGTAACGTAATGCATAATGCTATTATTTTAAAAACATGTTTTATATGCAAAAATTGTTATGATTTCAAAAATATTGCTACTTTCAGTACCTACCCCTCAACAACACAAAACTGTAAATAATGTTCGAAATTTTGTAAACTAAACACACCGATTGATTTCTTCTAACACACCGTCAACGTTGTAGTAGTCAAATGAAATACTTAATAACCATGTCATTATTATTACAATTATAATATTATGATGCGGTACTAAGTGATAACATTATGATTTAGTGTTGGCTGCGCAAGATTCACTGAGGGGTGCGTGGCAGGTGTGTGCCCTCTTTACGACGGCTCGGTAAGCTGCAACCTCCCTTATAATTAACAATGTTTCATCAAAACACTCCCTTATTGAATGCAAATATTCTAATACAGAATAGAATCTATAGATAACTAGCGTGCATTGATTCTACAAGCAAGCATACCTTGCAGTGCTTTAAAGTAAAAAGCGTATATGTACAGTACGTAATAATAATATTTTTTTATTCGCTTCATAACTTTTGTATACAACTAATTGTTGGATTTAACCAACCTTTTACTTTTTTATAAAACACGTTTTTTTACGTAGCACACAAAATTTGTAACAAATTTATAACAATTTTTAAATTGTCTTAAATCTATTAATAAATTAGTAATTGGTGACTGCCTCGCTGGTTAAGTGGTTGCGAGGGCGACTACCTATCGAGAGGTACTAGGTTCAAATCCCGGGTCCGGGTACTATAAGGTTTATCTAACTAGAATATCTAGTTGAAATTTCTAATAGCTGCTCTCGGAGTCTGGATCAGTGGCCTCTCCACCTGTTCCATGATGGGAGGTAAACATAACTGGTGAGACGTGGGAGTATACTAGAGCCCTCTGCCTACATCTTCGATAATTATAGGCGTAAGTGTTTGTTTTAGAAGTTGCAACTGATTTTGCCGTATTCCTTATACTTTAACTCACCGCTAAATAACGCTGCAAATATTTTTTATAAGGACATTTATCATATAAGAGTACCTAAAGCACATATCGAAGGAGCCACCCACCACCAAGATTACTTATGTTAATTCAGGCAGGACAGAACCTTTCAGACTCTACTAGTAATTATTGATTGATGATTAATGTAATCTATATTATATACCTTAAGTATATTATATACAGATATTTTATAGCATCAAATAATGAACACCCTCAAGAAAACCAAACACAGAGAAAGGTAAAGTATTTAGAGACTTGCCATCTCAATTTTCTTTTAAATAGCAATTGTAAGCCTGAATTATTACAATCGCGTATAATTAACTACATGGGAGAAGTACCATAATATATTATATATAACGATGGAAGTCAACGACATTCACAGCATGCGAAATGTGGGGTTATGGCGGTGATGTTGTTTTACTGTTATAACGTAATAAAGCAGATGTGTAAATACTGAAATAAATACGATATAAGTAACATCACGCCTGTAATCCCCGAAGAGGTAGGCAAAGGAAAGTAGAACACTCCCACGTTTCACCAGTTACTTTTAAGTCCCACGATGGAATAGGCGGTGAGCCTATTGCCATATACCGGGCACATATCCAATAACTAAAGGAGTGATATAAATCTTTATTAAATGCGGCCAACGCATTTTTCCTCATGCTTAATAGAATTTAAAGCCCCCAAAAAGGTATCCTTAATATTTTAACAAACGCTTCACAATAATCTTCTGCAATAATACGGAATGTAACGTGAAGGATGTTAAAAAAAAAATTCTAAAATAAAATTAAAAGGTCGCTGAAGGATTTAAGAAATTACAAAATGAATGGATTAAAAATTAATTCTTTAAAAAAATGTACTATAACTGCTAATACTGATCAGAGCAATGGCCACATGAGAGTAACACCAAGAACCTAGGCAGGTTGTAAAAAAGGCGGACTTAATGCCTAGTGGCATTCTCTACCAGTCAAACCTTGGTGATGGAGTAACTGGCCGTAGACAGTAAGTATAAAAAGCAAATATTAAACATTTAATTAAATAATATTAAAGAGAGTGCAACATGTGCGCCAGACATGGCCCGTTGCAACGCGGAACCAAAGAAAGGACAGGCCTTGGAACAGCATGGCGGATGTGAACATAACAAGTATCATTATCCAGCGGATTTACAATATTTATATATCAGCTTCAATTGTTTAACTAGATATAATCTGTGTTGTAACAGAAATGTATGACAGTAAAATGAACGTATATTATTTGTATATTATTTTATTTTAATTATTTGTTGTGGTACTTGTATTGTTCATTGTTTATATTTATTATGTTGTGTGTTGTTTTACAATTAATTTCCAATTGTGTAAACAGTAAGAAGTTATATGCCTATCTTTGACTATCGCTGTTCGTAGCTGGATATTAAGATTCTGAGCTTTAACATTTTTTAAAAGCAATTTTGTACAGCTCGTTCATTAAAATAAAGGGACTAATAAATTATTGCACCTTATCAAGGGATTCAGATTTCTAGCGAGATACAAGATGGGATATTGCGGATACTCATATTTGTGAAGTAATTAACAATATATTATTATGTAAACTTCTTTCCAGTTACCTTATCTTTAGCAGATTTTTTGTTAAATGATGACAATTACCTGCAAAGAAAAAAAAACATTTTAATACATCAACAGAAAATTTATTTCTCATAATATAAAATTAATAATAAAATTGAATTTTTTTCATGTACAAATATTATACGTTTTACAGTTGGATCCAGTTGGGAACCGGTACCCTACAATTGTAAAGCTATCTCAGACACACATATGAGTCGTAGAGAATTAGATTAGATCGTTCCAGTCCATAAACTGTGGTAGAAGTACCAGTAAAACATTTGCTGGTAAAATTTCTTTATCGTATTCATAATGGACAATAATTTTGTGATTCACATTTTCTTACGTGGTTCATGCCCTGCACCACTCTACTTAGCCACATACCCAAGCGGTCCCCACGGCAGCTGTTTCCAGAATTTCAGCAAACAAACGCTTAAGGGTATTGGGAAAAACAACGCAGTAAATCTTAATAAATACGTTTGAAAAATCCTGCGCGCAATAACACCACGGTTTGTCTTGCTAAGCCGCGCGCGAAAGCGCCCTAAATTTCTTGTTACTAAGGCTGGGCAAGGTCAAAGGAATCGAAAAAGAAATGAACGTCCTCGCGACCTTAGTGTGACTGTGAAGGAACATATTCATTGGTTGTAACGAAACCAATTATCACAACAATCATCTTCCAGTAGTAGTTAGAATGATATTTTAAAAGTGAAGCTAACTACAAAAATTGATAAAAGTATGAAAGCTTAGTGGTCCATTTGATGAAAATTTAAAAATAATGTTGAATGAAAAGTGGTGAGTGCACTGATGAACGCTTTGAGGTGATTCTACTACCACCGTTTTTGTATTGCACTACATGCCTAAGGACTGAATTCCACACCAACACCATAGAGTCAACGGCGTGTTCCAAACGCAGTTTCTTTCCGCGCACTTGCAAATTGTGGAATAAGCTACCTTTGGAGGTGGTTAAGGTATGCTAGACAATCTGGGGTTCTTCACACGTAAGCGTTAAAAATCCTTCAAGACAGGCAACGCATCGGTAATCCCTCTAATGATGATTAAGCGATAATGACCACTGACCATCAGATGGGTCGTCTACTTATTTACCAAGCATTTATCATCAAAAACGAATTGCCAGGAAACAGGAAAATTTATCAAAAGTTGCTTTCAGTAGGTGCAAGATAACATTTTTTTTAAACTTCGTATGCACAACAATAAAAATATAGCCTGACGTAATGTATACAAGTATTACAGTATACAGGCATAATAAGGATTAAGCCTATTCGACGCGGAGGGTCTGTGTGCTTAGGCTTTAATAGTTACATGTTAATCTGCGTTAACTATAATCAGTTTTTGTACGAGTACAATATAGTAACAGCCAAGTATAATGTTAACATTGTTAATGTGTAAAGTTATTACAAATATCGTTTAGTGTTTACACAATTGTGTAACTGAGACATCTTTCGAGAAGTATTTCCCGCGGGTATGCTAAGGCGTTTTACAACCGATGTATAATTACGGCAATGATCTTTATAAGCACATCAATATGGCATTCCGTAATGTAGTTTTGACTAATGTATTTAGTTATTTTGCTTGATAATAAGCACACATTGGGGAGCAAAAGCCCTTCGTGACGAGACAGAAACTCGCATAACTTCTGTTAACATGATGTTATAAGACCGGCATATGGTCCTATGGGACTACGAGGAATACTTCCGCGTTGACTGTAATCTTTTATAAATCCCAATGCAGAGCAAGTCGTATTCGTACATTTATACCGTAATAAAAATCTATTAAAAATTTTATTTATTTATTTATTAAACTTAAACATGTAATCAACTTTATTTGATTATAATTTAGTCAAATAGTAGTGAGTAAAAGTAATGTGACAAACGTCACGAATCCAACGAATACGGTTTTAATGAAAAGTGTAGCTTAAATATATATTTATATACATATTATATTCTGGGCTCATTGTGAGGACCGCATTTGACTGTGGGATTAAGCGTATTCGCCAGGTAAGATGTTATAAGCTTAGCCCTTAACGTTACTTGTTAATCTATAAACACGTGTAAGGCTCGTGTGTTGATAAGAAAGTTGTTATGTAGGGAGTTCTTTAAACAGTTTTTAGTTTATAGTAGTGTTTTCTTCGCTTTATTATTTCTTATGAATTCATATCATTATTACTTGTGTCTTTCTCATTTTATGTGTGTTGGGTTGGATATTTGTAATTTTTTGTGTGTACTAAGAATAAAGCTTTGTTTCGACAATAGTTCTGATATCAGTTTTCTTCCTTAAGGATTCATTTAAAAGAGAGTAGTGTGTAGCGTGTCGTTTTGCAGATTTTAAGCTATTTTCGAACTTAAATGGATGTATATCAGTTTAAGGATTTTAATATGAAACCGTTATATACAAACATACAAGGTGGGAACTTTTTATATTCGACTGGCCCGTTGGTGTAGTGGTTAGTGAACCTGACTGTTGCGCCAGGGGTCGTGGGTTCGAGTTCCACCCAGAATAAATATTTGTGTGATGAGCACAAGTATTTGTTGTGTCGGGGTGTGAAAAATAAAAAAAAATATATCTATTTAAGTATATATTTATATGTATACATATATGTAGTTTATCAGCCATCTAGTTACCATACCACAAGA
>DWDV01002800.1:0-11201 GCA_018245615.1 Mimoniades ocyalus | reverse complement strand
ATCCTGTGCTGAACAATCAACTGTGCTGAACAATCAAACGGCGACCGTTGTCTCGATTGGTTCATCATTAACAATAAAATATTATCAAGAACTGGACACAGACACAAATCTCAAAAAATGACATTTTTCCTTCTAAAACAATCATTAGCAATAAATTACATTGTCTTTGCATCTTTGATGTACAACAAAAGCGAATCGCTTCGTATAGTATCGGATGAAACACGTATGTGTAGAACAATAAAAAACATAGCCACCGATTCATACCTATTTCATATCATTTTAACACTCGTTAACAAAATGCAAAACTCTAACAATTACACCGTTAAAATAGAGGAGTTAAAACTTAAAATTGAGCCTAATCGTAATACGAAACTGATTACAGTACATATCAATATCGGAATGTTTGCAAAACCGTTATGAAAACCAACCAGAAACCGGTTAACCAAAAAGAAATTGTTCACAAATATTTTGCACTCGCTCAACTTTAAAATTAAAAAATGGAACAGCCTTCGCCTGAAGGATACCCTATAAAGACAATACATTATTATTATTCACTACTACACAGATCACAGTAATCGTGTAGTATTTAACCGATGAGTCAGAACTTAAAAAAACAAGTTCGGGATACACGTATCGTGAGTTGATAAAAATGGTCAGCAATTGCACTTCTTCATTGCACGTTCGTGCTCCGTGCGCGCGCTTCACCGTTAGCGGTGTACGATGACTGGACGACACGAGATAACGAGTACCTTTCATCGAGATGCAAGTGAATAATAGATCGTGTGATATGTGATGAAGCGAAACTAAGCTTAAAATCGCCATAAAATATATATTTTTAAAGTAAACTATACCGAATTTTATGTTCGTCTGTAAAAGACCAAGAGTTCCGAAGTACCTCCCATTGATTGACAAGCATGCAGGACGGCTCCGAGGAAACCAGAAAAAAAGAATGGAAATATGTGTGTGTAAAAGGCACAATCATGTCATCTGAAGTTAATATCAAACCCTGTGAGATGAATATTGTTCATCATTAAACTATGTCGAAAAAATCCTATTTCCGAGTAACTTTGTTCTGTTGATGTATGATTTCTACCGTCTTCTCTATATATCGTTAACTACAATACATAGCATTTTTAGCACTTTATTTTCCTATGTGGAGTCCCATTGTTTGGGATAGACCCGCCCTTTATCATGTCGGGCCTTTTGGTCTAATGCTAGCAATAGATCGAATAATAATAAAAGCAAACCCTTTTTTACATTAACTTGGATACAAAAAACAATCATGGCGATGTAATATTTTCTCCTATCTCTCATATTTCGTAGTGAGACACGCTTATAAAAACAGTTAAAAATTCCAGCATTGGGATGCCAAGGATGTCGTCAACTCACATAAATAAAACTTAAGCGCCCATGTCTGAGTTAAAGTTTTAATTACGTTGTGACGTGGCGATGGTGCGTGCAGTCGGCCTAAATTATGTACGGTACATCGCCCTGGACGCACCGACAATTACGTCAAATTGATTTAATTACTGGTTTGGTCGTTTTTGCAAAATATGATTTAATAGCATTTATCTCGCGAAGCCGACTCACTTGTTGCGAAACACTTAACGTAGATAATAATCAAACATTCCTAATATATAATCGTCGAGTGAAACAGGCGAAGTATCTTCCATAATTCTTTGCCTTGCTCTTTCAATAGTTACCTCTGTCTGCGCTGCCTTCAAAATTCTTCGAGTCCTCGACATTTTACCTAATCCTTAAATCATACAGAACGTTCCGTTAAATCTACGAGTATGTGGATACGAGGTCGCTTAACATAATTTTTCGATATAAACGAATTTAACGGCGCGTAGAGTTCCAGTAATCGTCAATAAACAACATCGTGTTGCTTATCAAACGTTCGCGACAACCCTTTGAGAGTTAATGCCGAGCGGCAGATCACAGATATAAACTGGATGTGGCCCGAGACTCACAACGAACTTTACTGATGACATATAAAAAAATTTAAATTGATTCATTTATTCGTTCCATATATAAAAACGGCATGTTATGTTTATATGTTGAGTATACGTAAAAAAAATGTTATTCACTGAATTCTACATAGTTCTTCAGATGGTCTTTGGATTTATAGAAATATTACTCATATAAATCTGAAAAACTATTATTCTTTTCATTTGTACTATGTAGATTCACAATAAGCATTTTAATTCATATGTAGTTATATAATCAAATAACTTTATTTTATTTGCACAAGTAACGAAAAATCTCGCTGAACCATTTTCAATTCCACATCTAGTCTACGCACGTTTCCACACCGTCTCCGAGTCACGATGTAATGTTTAATAATTTCACATTTTATTTATAATTTCTCAAATGTACGAGAAGATTCCTTTTCACGCGCGGCCTCCTCCAGCCGCGGCCGTCATCGGCTGGCGATGAAAACGGCACTTTTTGCCAGATGAGATACAGGACCCGATAGCACGATACCTAATAGCTCTATAAACAAGATAAATATCTCGGTGGCGCTGGGAAAGACGTGCGCCGTGACGCTAAGTAAAATTGTGACGTTCCTAGAACAGCTCGGCGCATGACAATAAACGATATGGTATAAAATAAGACCTTAATTAATTTATACTTAGATCTTTCATCCAACTAACAGACTTTGCATAATAGTCCTACTATGTTGCGTAAGTCGAATTTCATTTTTTGTTTACAATCCCAAACCTCGTGACAAACGAGTCTTTTAGAAGGGTAGCCAGCGGAATTCTCTAATCTCTGGCCACCTCTATGAGAGGGTTGAGCAAATATGTACATAGAGAAGTTGCAAATTACCTAATCTTATATCACTGAAACATAGATATGATATGCTCAATATACCTATATGGTTAACATGCAGAACAAAATGCTATATCGAAAAAAACATATGAGTATTAAACACCACACAATTTAGCCACACATTAATTTCAAAGATATTTAGCACTCTGCAAACATTCTGTTCGCAATAAATCATTCGAATACGTAAAGACAGTTATATTTCAGTATGACCATTAAGAAATAAAAAAAAACAATAACTCCACGTTGCGCAACGTGCAATTGACTTAAACCAAATATCGAAATGAAGATGAAAAAATAAATAAATAATAAAAGCAAGGAGAGGCATATCGAAAATTTTAATCGAATGAGTGGCGAGGCAGAACGTATGTCGGAATCATTCACTTGTAAATAATCATTTGTGAAACGCAATAATGTACATATGTTTATTTAACAACAAAGTAGGAGAAATTACAACAAGTTACTTGCAATGAGAGAGAAGTATAGAAATAAATAACTTCAATCATGTAGGTACCCTTGAAAGTTATCGATTTAGTCGATAGACAAATATACATACTATTTATATATAGATATAGTTAAAAAAGCATACGGTGTCTGTGTATGGCTGTGTGTAAATTCAACTTCTTTACATGTTATACTATAACTAAGTCAATAACTGCGACTAACTACGATTGACACTATCTTAATACCATGCAAATAGAATGGAAATATTATTGATATAGTAGCGATATATGTATGTACATATGTAGCTATACAAAAGTATTAAGATGACATAGCCCTTTTAATTCAGCATGAGATGTGTAAACACCTCAATAGCAGGTATCTCCTATCAGTCATCAACAATGCTTACATTGCTATCCCCCCCCCCCCCTCCTACCTTCCATCCTGTAATTGTTCAGGATGGTCTCAACTAATCATTAGGAATCGCATCCCTTTTTTAACTGGTGTGATGTTCTATATAGGATACTTGTTAATAGGGATTGTAATGACATCCCCAGTGTAAATTCTATCAACAATGTTGGTCGCGGTGCATCCGATAATAATTTCACTATAATACACGTCGGGCGGCCCACAGGCTGCCGTAAAACATTTAGGACAGCGCATTACGCGATGCGACATTTCACCGACAAGTGGGCATCGAAAAAACTGCTAATTGCAAGTACAATGGGGCACAAAGCCACCGCCCTTTCCCACGCGGCATCCGACGCGCATGCGCACAGTGCATTTCGGGCGTGCTGCTCTTTTATTGCCAAAAATTAATGTCCGGTAAACAGTGCTTAATTGCAAGCCTGTCTTTTGAGTCAGCTCATAATGTTGCCATTTGATAAGATTTTGATGAATTATCCCCAATTTTCAAAAATTATTTATTAATTATTATAAATTTTTCACTCATAATTTCTAATCGTTACACTGTGAATCTTAACAAAACGTTGCGAAATCTAAAGGATAAAAATTTTGTTGCTTTTATTTTACATCATAAAATAATATAGGTATATTGTTTTTACTTTTATTTCTATATTTTATATAGATTCATCATATTTGAACATAAAAAATATTTAATTTCTATCCAGGTCTTATTGTTTCACCACACAGCTGGCAACACCGACGGACAGTCGAATAACTTTTCGCGGAAACCGGCGAGGAGACGGAACATAAAATTCGCAATAAAGGACTAATAATAATATAATAATAAGCATACTCAGTTATTTTTTCGAAGATGCCGTTCCTTGTAATACCTCAAGCACGATGTCCGTTTTATTACATTTTAATTTTATTGGATAATACCACGTTCTCCGTTCATCTGTAGCCAAAAATGTGCAATTTCGCTTAATAACTTTATAGTACAGGTCAATAATGCTATATTGAAAGCTTGTATCTTTTCAATAATGGCCACCAGCAGCAACGGTTGACATGAATACCTATATAGTTTAAGCAAACGAGATTGTCCCGTGATTACCGTTTGCTGTTGTTTGAATGTTTCTGCTGTTCTTAAACGTTTTATGACTATCACGTAGAAAAACCCACGGATTAATATCGATTAAGTACCACGAAGCGCAGTGGTTCACCAAAACTCAGTCCCTCATTGCTTTCGTATAGCCGTCTTATAAATATTTAACAAGTTATTGTGAACTACCGCTAACTTACATACAATATCGACTTCCAATTCTCGAACTTTCGAGACGTTCTGTATGATAACCGTACCAAGTACATACATTTTCAATTTAACATTACCAGTCAATTATTCACCACCACTATCGGAAACGTCAGTTGCATGAATTGTACAAAACGCATCGGACATCTGCACTTCAATAGATTGTTACAAAACCAGCGAACACCAGCGGCAGCGTGTTCCCGTAATAGCGTGTAATTGCAAAATTACACACACATCACGAACACGAACATCGACGATTACTATGTTACAAATCAGTTTCACTTATAATATACTCAAGTAACACATTTTATCACCAAATGTGTTACTTGAGTATATTATAAGTGTACATTATAACATGTATACATATAATCCTGATGATTCTAAACACAAGCAATCGTATTTGAATTACACTACACTCATTCTACGACATTAATTGTATTTAAAGAGACCTACAACAGAAATGCAAGTTAGAAGTATAGACCAAATTAATAATAATGATAATTATGCATGTTGACTGCTTCGTTGGTCCTGGGTTAGATTTCCGCCCCGGGAGCTATCGGATTTTACTGTGTAGTAGTTCGTTCGGACTTTGTATGTATGCTCAGTATATGACAATATGCTCATCCCCTATTTCATGGTGGGACGTAAGATTTAACAGGTTGAACGTAGGATTGTATCACACTCCGCTGCCTATCCCGTTGGATAACTCATCCGTGAAGGTAAAAAAAGGACAATCTTGACTGTTTTTGTAAACCGCCACTAGATGGCGTTGTACGAATTTCTGAATACCTGTATAAACGACCGATTTTGCTTTACATAATAAAAACGTTTTTACTCGTTTGCAGCACCTAATTTTGTATGCTGCTCCAGTGAAAGTCGAAAGAAAGGAAAACTGAAGAAATAAATAATATTAAATAAATTAAAATACTATTTTAAAATTTAATTAATAACACTTTATGAACGTTACTGATACGTAATTATTTTATTTCTCACTCTACCTTCATCAGGCGACTGCGAAAATAAAACTGTCACGAAGAGACCTAAGCATATTGCAATAGAAAATTGTATATAAAAATTTGTAGTCACAATCAGCCAGCCGAGCAGTCAACGTTACTACCCAAAGGACCTCCGACCAATAGGCCATTCAAATATTTAAAGATAGTAAAATTCCTCTTCAAAGTTACTTCGACTGCGAAAGCCCTAATGCACTACAGTACTAATTTTGCATCTTAACATTCAAGAATAGGATGGATACATCCAAAAGCGTGGGCAAGGCGAAGTCCTATTCACGATTAAAATGAAATGTGTGTGTCTAATAAAAATCGCATGGCCTAAGGCTCGTCGGCGTTAATAACGGTTATTTAAAGTCTATTCGTTATAAGGTTTCAAATGTAGAATGTTTTACAAATGAAGTAATAATAATCTCATTAACATTCGCATAGAATCTAAGGTTCTAAACATCTTTTATAAATGCATATACAGTCCACCATACATTTAACTCTATTACAGCCCTGCGTAAATCTTTATTTCAAATAGTAACTACTGTAAGGAGTCAAAAGCATTATGTATCTGGTGACAAAGAGAACTTTGAAATGAGCTTAAATCAGGACGCGTTGCACCCGACGCCTACCAAATTAAACTTCAATATTGCTTATCCATGAGTAGATATGATCAGATGTAACTTTACACATAACATGGGGCACGATGCAACATCGTTAGCTGAAAGATACCTGCGCTGAGATGCGACTGTGGCCAAGTGACACACTGCAAAGAATACGCCAATCACAAGTCAACTTGACGAAAGCGACTATTGATTTATTGCCAAATCAATAGATATATGACCAAACGCGTGGTGCGACAAATCCTATACCTATAAAGCATTTGTCGAAAAACAAAGTATTAACACAGTTCTATAAAAGACAAAAAGAGACCAATATATGGGTTACATCGAACGCAGAATCACAAAAATGGTTTAAATTTAAAAACCTTCATTCAAGAGTAACTGGATTCCCGTAAGAGCCAACTACGTTCCTTAATATAAAATCCGTTTGCGATATGCAGTAATAATATTTACGAGCACATCGAATAAAGACACAAATGCTTCCAAATACGTTCATTTAAACATTTTATGTCTACGAGTATTATAAGGTAACAAATTGAAGATGACAAAAAAAATTAGTATAAAGCTTTCAATAGTCCCGGCTAACTTTCACTGCTACTGGAAGTGTGAAACTATTTATCGGAGCACGCAGACGGCAATTTCTATGATAATGAACTAAAGGACTAAGTGACTTCAGCCTTGAGCAAGGTAAAACAGGATTTTGCTCCGGACCATGTAATAGCAAGAAAAATATTTACCGTGTAATTATAGAGAACCTAAATCAGAAATATAAAACAGGGCATTTGTAGCATACATAAACGAGTATATAGACGTGGATGAATGTATACCTACACGTAGCCACCTCAATAGTTGCGCCTAAATAATAACATCTAAACCAATTTATAAGCGCTGACCCGAAAGCGATAAATGCAAAACATCAAATACTAACATAAAAATTTGGTTTATGACACCATTAAATATTATTAAACGCACCTTACAAGCGTACGATCAGACATGTGTTGACAGATTTTTATTGATCGTATCTAATATACAGGAAAATGTGCATACCATAGTTCCTTTGGTGAACGAGAGGTCGGTAACCGATCTCGTATATTTTCACACACACAGGATTGGTTGGATTCCCTGTGACAGCGGCGTAGAACTAAACAGCAAACATTAACATTTATTACTTTTCAGGAAACTCCGGTTTGATGGCAGCACTACGACTGTCGATTTTGATATATGTGAGATCTTAACGCAGATAAAGCTTTCTTAGAGCTAGTGAACGATAGAGATACGATAGCACCAGTAATAAATACGATTATCTATAACTGTCCAATCATTATTATTTATACGTTGATAATTATACACGTTAGGATTCAACGCCATTAGTACGAGTATATACTACTTAATTTCACTAGCCATAAACTATTCAATGCAGTTCTTCCGTTGATGTGAGCGCTACAGAAAAGAAGAAAAAACCTACATGACTTATTAATAAGGTATCTATTAACAAGTGCATACTACTTATCTTAATACTTTGACAGCAGGAATGGAAAAATTTCCTGTTCCTTGTTTGCATTGCTATGACCTAATTGGCAAATGAGAATGAATACCAGCGATCAGCAATGAACAAAGAAAAGATTCGTACAATAATATACTTGTTAATGAACGGTATAAATTCAAGGACTCCAATTCAGAAACACCATAAATAGGACGAAATAATAATAACGACTGCCGGCCAAAAAAGGATATATCATCGAAGGTTAATAAAGCACGTGTAGTCTCACAAACGCGGCATAATGTTACACCAGGGTCTGAGGAAACCCCAAAAACAGGTTATGAAACAGGGTTGCCATATTTGTGGCCAGCTCTCGACTGGATTAATCGTAAAAGGTCTAAACGGGCCGTCTTCGGTCTACCCGAGCGTACGGCTCCACGTGGCTTTGTTTGCCATCTCAAGATCTATACGTCATCGTACCTGTAAGGCAACGATAGTCCTATGCCATTTACATAAAGGTCGCCCAGTTCAACGTCAACAGGATTAAATATTTTTAAATTCTCAAACGTGTTTTGAATAATGTTCGTAAAGAGCTACATCATAAAACTATTTTCTGTACGAATCGGCTTACACCGCTTTACCGGCGTACTTGGTAGACGGTAACATTACAACTTAGATTTTCATTAATTTTTGCATTGGATTAGTAAACAAAACCTAATGTTACTCCCTCGTATGTTAACAAACGCACATATATATATATTACATTATCAATAGAGACGAAAAAAACGAACGTCTTATTGATATTTTGATACTATCAGCTATCTCCGGCACTTAACGCGACCAAATTACACTGTCTAAACACGTCAATACTCATCGCTAAAATTCATCATTAGCTACCATTTTAACGTTCTCGGTCCTACAACTCTAATCAGTTGAGACGGTAAGTCTTAATTTGCAGCCGGTACGTCATTATCTGAACATCACGTGCAAAAGAACATTAGTTCGTTAGTTATGCTATCAGAACTGTATGCAACCTAGGAGCTTAGCGTCAAGTACTTTAACGACCTCGTATACGTTATAACGTTGATCCTGGATTAGGTTATCGCTTACGGGCATTGGCTAATGGTGCATCATCGTAAAGCCTTTATTAAATAATAAAAACGCATTCACATTAAGGACACATGCCTATTTTCTATATAAATATTGTTTAGCCGCTCATTTGGTCTGTAATCCTCTTTGATGCAAAAACGACTTTACTAAAGCTTGCGCAAAAAAATCTACACGACGTAATCTTTATCGGTATTCGTAAAGAAATTTCTGCAATGCCATGGATGCGTTCGGTTTAATATCATCATCAACGCGTTCAGGTGTAAGGACGCCAGTAATTTCTATTTCCTGTATACGATTACGGCGCTTTTACTTCTCGAGATTTTTCAATAATTGAGTTAAGAACCTCGGCTCGCAACTCGCGAGGGTTCGCCGATTCCTCACTCCCATTAAATCGATCGAGTCGCCAGTAATGATCGAAAAGTGAAAGCGCCGGAGTCGTTTTATCATCTCTCACTACGAGATCGGGAGCCACGAACTTAATCACGGTTAAATTACACGAAAACGACAGATGATGCATAAAAAAAAATATGCGCTTACGAACACCAACAACAATAAATCAACTATTTATGAAAACTTTACAGACTATAATACAATGATCCAAGCGCAAAATTATGTTTGCACAGATATGTTACATGTTTGTTTTAAGTTCTACTGAGATGCGCCTCGAAACTTGATTACGGAAAAAAGGTAATGATTCACTACAGACCAGTCCGAAGATCTTTCCGTGAATAGCGGTACAATATGTAAATTGCGTCGCCTTGATATACGAGGGAATTTGGAACAGACGAAGGTTGGAAGGTGTGTGAAAGATAACAATGATACGGTATCTGGGCTTAAGTGGTATCCCAGATAAAAGTTAATTACTGTGGAATCAAAAATGCGTATATAAGCTACATATAAAATGAGAGTATAAAATTATTTGTTAGAATCAACATGGCCACACCAATACTAATGACTAGTAAATTAATCGACACTGATTTGACCAAGTATGCCATTGAAACCTAAGAGTTACTCCTACGTACAACATTCAGAATTTGGTTTTGAACTATGATTGAGAAAACACAATTATAGTATGTACAAAGCATGATCGATGCGGTATCTAGGTGGCTTTTATACATTACGACCTGCTCTATTAACAATTAGCCTATAATGAAAACGAAGTGAATGTTGTTAAGCATATTTATGGAGCAAAAATCTGTATCGACGATATTGAAATGGTCATTCAACACGTACTCAAAGTGCGCGCTGCGGGCGACAGACGCTGCAACAACTTAGCGGCGACAAGAGCGATTAAAGTAAACGACGCCTTAACAATAATTACTGATCGCTAGAACTATCTACGTTACTCCAGCTGCTTCGCAATTGGGTTCAAGAATAACAACTCGACACCTGACGACTACATCTATTTCATAAAAATCTCACTAAAATATTCGCAATTACTGCAATAGTAGCAAAAATAAATTTAATTGTTCGAATAGTCGCTGATACACATTAAGAATCAAACAATGCACTGTTAATGCTAAAATTTATTTACATGCGCTTTTATTGCTATCATCATATCGAGAAATAAACACGCATCCGAATATAAATTGTCCACGATAAGCTAACTAAACTCATTAAGCCAGCACAAAGCCCCTGAATTGTAAGTAGCTGTTTCATTTAAAACACAAAAGGAAGATCGAATCAAAGGACCAGATCCTAATAACACAACAATAGATTCTAGGACCGACAATGCCCAATCCATGGAACAATAGGCAATCCTTGATTCAATAGAGCTGTGCCTTTTAAGTATGTAATCTATAGTTGCTAGATGAAACCTAGTGTCAGATGTAAATTTAATGTGACCGGTATCGGTATCAATAGCTGTGGTGTCGATAATTGCACGTTTATAGGCTCGTTGCCAGTTTCATTCATAAACAAGCGAGATTACTTTATGAATGGCCCGTCCCGCCATGCCCTTAATTTATTGTGTCAGCCGATCGACTTCCATAAATTTCCTACTCGCC
>DWDV01002799.1:0-11202 GCA_018245615.1 Mimoniades ocyalus | reverse complement strand
TGAAAGACTTCGTATACGTCTTTAAATTATATATTGACTGACGGGGGCAGTTGGTAATCTTTGAATCATACGTTCTTGTATAAAATGAGTGCTGAATGTAGCAGAACCGGAGCAGGTCTGTAAGATTAGATTATTGTAGTATTTGGCTTTCTGTACTCTCTCTCTACACTGTAAGGGCTTTAGCGTAATGATATAACAGTAAAATAAACCGTAACGTCTAGCCCATTTCCTATTGGCATAGATAGAGACTAAATACTTGTACATATGTCCACCTGTCCTGAAAAATTAGTTATGCCTTTTCTATCTTAATCACCCTTATTCTATCTTTCGTTTTAGTTTTTATGTATTATATTTATGTATGCTTAATTTATAAATTACATAACAAAACTGCAATGTTTAAAAAAAAATAACATCGCGCCTGTAATTCCCGAAGAGGTAGACAGAGCCGTCGTTTGCAATGTTTTATAAGTTACAAAAACTTATTTTCGTAAAGATACCAGTGTTTTCGACTTATAACCGACATTAGTTTGAGAAAGCTCTAGTTTTTAATCAAAAACCTAGATTATCTAACGTTTATGACTATAACATGGATAGATTTATCTTTTTCCGAATCTTCACCACAGACGTAGATTTTTAATCAATAATTTGATTTAATTATAAGCCTGCGATATGTACACTAAAATTGTCGTGTAGAAGTCAAAGCGATAGCCCGACCTACAAACCATTCCGTGGTTTGGTGAATTACTTTCAAAATGTAACAAAACAGATGTATGAAGATAAAACAGTAAATCCGCACAAACGTATGTGCATAATAGTTTAGAGAGTTTCACAAGTAATTGTTAACACTTCCAGCATACCTAGCTCGGCGCCGGCATCTAAGCTGAGCGGCGTCACAAAGTGACCGGCGCGGCGCGCGGCGGCTCGCGGAAGGGTGAATACAATGGCGATGGCTGGGAGCTTGGCTTTCGGAGACTCTCATATTTTGTATGTTCTTCATGTAAATTGTGACGTTCACCAAAAACAGTGTTTTGTGCTAATAAAACGAAACGTAACATTACGCATGTTATCCCTGAAGAGGTAGGCAGAGGACCACAGTACATTCCTACGTGTCACCAGTTACTTTTACCTCTCACCACGGAGTATAAACTGAGCCTATTACCATACACCGGGAACAAATCCAGACTCTCAGATATTTCAAGTAATAAAAGTTTAATGATACGCGACCCGGTACAAGTATAAATAAAAAAATTTATTATTTTCAAAGTGTCACAAATTTTACGTCTTGAAGTGTGTGTGTGTGTGTGTGTGTATGTATGTGTGTGTGTGTGAAGATGCCTTATTTGGAAATGGAACACGCATATAATCGTATTGTATGGTGTTATATATACTTCAACATATATGTATATACATATATAACATATATGTGTTATATATTATATACTTCAAATATAGTTTGCACGTGTATCAATCATATGGGACGGTAAGCTCAACATTCTATACGAAATTATACACTCACAGACACCACATTCGCGGATTGCGACAAGACGACGTTAATTTTAATAAGTGGAATGCTATCAATATCGTTTGCTACATATCAAAATTAAGAAACAAAGTAGTTGATGCCTCAAAGCTAACCGACTCTATCCGAGATGTTTGTATTAAAGCCTATAGGTATTGATTTGACCTTATTTATAGTAAGAGTTTACGATTACTCTAATACTGGCTATATACTATACCCCTCTAATCCCTACCCGAAGTAGAGAGACCCTGGGATCGATTCTCGAATACTATTCGATTTTCTAACTTAATTTTTTTAGTAGTGGCTTGGGGTTAGCATTTGTGCGCGCAAAATGGTAATAGACACATCATCTATTCTATAGTGCGACACAAACGTAAGTCCTGAAACGTGGGAATGCACTACACTTCTACCTTACACCAGCCTACCTTTTCAGGGATTACAGGCGTGATGTTAGGTTTACTTCAAAATATATATGAGGGAAACATATCTTATATTTATATGAATATCTTATATTTATTTTATGGTCAACGCGACTTAAAGATGTGCTGTTTCATGAACATAAATAACAGCAATATATAAGAGAGACCATCGACCAGTGGAGCGGCTGAAAACTGAATGTTCTGAATATTTCGCTGATGAGCCGAAAGTAACAAAGCAGGTATGTTTCTATCAAATTTAAAATTATCATAATCATAATCATTTTTTATGAATAGATAAAAACACAACCTTTGTTAAATTGTTATATAAAATATCAAAATTTTTACGTGCAATATACAAGTCAAACAAAAATTACATTTTTATAAAATAAATTATTCAGTATTATCAAGTCTAGTAATTCTGATAGTGATAATCTATATGAAGCACTTAAGCAAGAAATAACTGTAACACAGATCAATAAAGAAGATCACAGCAATGAAAAAAGAACAAAAACACAATGAGCGTGAAAACAGAGGCCAAAAATATATTATTTGTATAAATTACTTTAAAGATTTACGGAATTAGAAAAAAAATATTACACAAAAAATAGGGAAGCTTTTACGAAGAATAGCGGACATAAATAATGGCAGTAAATAACAGTAAAATATCGAAAGGCTGAAAACTGAATATCCTTGGGTTTCCGGAGCCCGCTGCCGAGAATGGCAGAACGGATATTCGCATAGCCGCGACTTTTGCCCAACCATAGATATTGTTTCCAGCCGGAGTAAAAAGTATATTTGCATTAAGATTGCTTATTAAACAATAAAATAATAATAAAAAATTACAGTTATTCAAAATGATTTTGTTCGTCATTACATTTTTTCTTATTGTTTTCTTTTTTAAATCCACAATTTATTTGATATTGTATTTATATTATCCACTTTATAGTCCTAGTGCTACTAAAAGAGATTTCGATCAATAATAAAAAGCACCATTGTATATAAGTTCTTACATATGTATTTTTTCTGATTCTAACCGTACATAAAATTATGAAATTGACAAAAAGTGCCCTTGTTATTTATAAAAATTTTTGTTATTGCTACTCTAATATTATTGAAATTTTAATAGAATTACGCGCCCACATGCATATCTTATGATAAGAGTAAGTACAGCTATGTAATAAAAAGGATATTTTTTTAAACTTAAATAAATACCTTTCCACATAACGTTCACTACTTCAATTCTTTGACAGAAACTCCTGCCTTTCCGCACGTTTTGTGCATATTGATCTCTTTCATTTTCTTTTTCCGGCCCCAGTTTTTGTTCGTATTTGTCCCCATTCAGAAGCTCCCAGTTCATCCAAATTTCATTTCGCCAAAAGACCTACGTAAAGGGCTTATGTGCAAAACTTTGATGAGAGCCGAATACATTTTTAATTAAAAATACGACTTTACATAACAGTGAATCGTAAACGAATACGTTTTTGAAAGCATTCAACCGACTATCATTTGCACTAAAAACAAAACCCATTATCTATGCCCCGTTCGCGCTGGCCGGAACCGTGGGGGAGCGCGGAAGATTTGAAATTGGAAGCAAATAAGCGTTAAATGGCGGCGTGCGCTGTCATAACGTCATTTGGCGTTCATCAGCGGGCGAAACAGCATCTCCGTTTGGTGCACGTTTTATTAGCGTAAGGAATAGCGGGGCACAGTCACTCGGAAATTGAGATTTACATCGGGGAATATACCAAGGCGGTGATTGCATTTTCTTTGGAACTGCAGCGTCATTTAATTTGACTTGAAGGCTGAGGACGCTTGGTCTGACTAAATTGTGCCCCGCTTGAGCTTCGTATTCGTCTATGAACGATATGGATCCTCTTAATTGAATAAAATCACGTTGGACGTGAATCTTACCTTTTCATTATTACTAAGCCTTCATTTTGAATATTTAATAAATGAATTTAATTAACATGCAACGCTTATCCCTTATTCGTGCTACAAGAGGACGCCGCAATTATCAGCATATATCATGCTATCACTTGGGATTTTCGAATGATACCTCCGTCATAAAAGTTACCTTTATTTCCTCCTAATCAAATGAGACGAATCTATACATAAACTTCGTTTACTTGTTATATTCATTTGGAGATTGAAATTTGGAAAATCTTTTGTTATCGCGTGCTAACATCATAAAAAGAATTCACTATTCAAATTTCACACTTCCATTTTCAACAGTTTCGGTTATATTTCAAAAATAGAACCTGATAATCTTCCACTTGTAGTGTTGTATACTTTTTTCCGTAGGTATGTGTGAAAACAACAGGTATATTGCTATAGATTTTTTTTTTCAATGAATATTAGTAAATTTTGAGCAAGTAATTATAATCAGTGCCGTGTGCTTATAATTACGAGTAAATTGTTCACTTCAGTGTCAGTTGCTAATGTAGCACAAGTTAAAGCTATCCGTAAAAATCTTGAGCTGCGATGGGTGAGGAAAACGGCACATTCGAATAAAGTCTGAATGCGGCAGCAGGAACATCTAACCCACCCCTAGCAAACATTAGTGAAGAGTTCTGTGCATTCAGGTGTATTATGGGCCTAATGCTGGTAATCCTTCGCCAATAAATTCAGGCCTGTGCAGTGGCCTTCGACGGCATGGGAATGTGACACCGTCTGACTCCACTGACAATGGGGATGCTGAGATAAATGCAGAGCTAGCCGTGCTGAAGATCATCAACACCACCATTGGACTATTGAACATATCCAGCTCCTCTATAAAATGATATCGTCATCTAGGTGCATCAACTACAAGTCTGCATTATATTTAAGCTTATTAACAAGTCAGTAAGTAAATGAACGAACTAATGATCGAATCACTTTATACCATACTGAATGAATGAAGGAAAGAATGAGTGAATGAACGAATAAATGAATGAAATAATCAATTCATCAGTCAGATAATAAATTAATAAAATCATCCAATAGCTTAAAACTTTTTCATTAAATATATCTCATTCGATGCGAGCTCGAAAAATGTAACGTATACAATATCTATAATATCACACGCAAACGGCGTGGAATCGTAAAACAGAGTTGTGACGGATCCATCACCCGTCTTATTACCGTTCATATGAATGCAAGATGATATTTTCTTGCAAATTTCATTTCTTCAATCGATCCATAGCACTCGGTCGCTGCCAACCCTATGAACGTAATCAAATACCACCATATGAACGAAAATCAATCGTAGTTTCTCTAACACAGAAATGTTTACAAGTTAGAAGATGTAATTATTTTTGTTGTTTTCTTCTTTTAAAGTTTAATAAAAAGTTTAGTCTAATAGCCGGTAACTGAAGAGAATGAAAGCTGTGTTGTAAGAAATAATTGCATTCCAATCGTAAATTACCTACTAAAATTAATGTATTTTTTTTAACAGTACAATAATTTTAATAGCTTCATTGTTGCAGTATTTGAAAATTATATGTCAAAAATAGGACTCATTCTAAATAATTATAACTTCGTATAGGTACATAGAACTGTTTTACCAGTATCTAAGAATATGAGCCGAAAAAAAAAAACAGTAAACACATCTGACAAATGTCGGTTACGAAAATCGTTTCATTTTCAATTTGAATCTCGCAAATACTTTAAAATTTCAGTCTCTTGTGTTCACCAAAACCAATAATTACCAGATAAGAAGACCGATACAAATCTACACTGAAATACCAAAACGTATTATTATTGAATCTACATCTTTTAAGACGAATCTAAACAAGTCTTCGAGCTCCATTATGAGATTTAAACGTTCAATTTAAACTCGACAAACACCAAACAGAATCAGTTAATGGAATTAAAAAGTTGATTATCGGCAAATTGACGGCAAACTTCTTGTGTCTGATGGCCCTCCGGCGTGTCAACAAGCTCGGGGCGAAGAAAGAAAATGAGACCTGTCGACTACCATCTAAATTGGTTATTCCGTAGCATATGGGTAAACTGTGGGCGATAAACGATTTCCCGCCAAAAAATGTTTGGAATAGGTAATAGGTAACAGATATAGGTAATAGCGGTTGGAAACGAAGAGCATTTTCTAGGCACGCATGGTACATCCTAGGCTGCATCTCGCTTTCTATCAGGCCAAACGCGAGCCTATTGTCAAATGTATACAAAAAGCTGAAGATCAAGCTGAGTGGCGTGCTAATGAAGAGGATTATGTCTAGAAGCGAACGAAAATTTTCTGATGCTAATGAGTTATAATTCTGTAATTACAAGTGAATTAGTGACTTCATGTCAGGTTGTTATGAACACCACAAATACATACGAGTATTGTTCTTATGTTTAATATTTGAGTTTCAATATTTAAATATTGTTATAGATACGGCCTAGGTTGCTTAGTATTATTATAGATCGGCATACAACGCATTCATAGTTCGTCTGTACGATACCAATGCTTATCAGAATGAGAAAGGTTAAGGCCAACGTTAATACACAATTTCACTATTTTGGAAAACCTCTCAAGCAATGAATTATTTTGTTTACAGCAAGTGAATTTTGTTATGAAATAAAATATATAAGTAGTATATAACAACATCATGCCCGTATTTTCCTGAAAGGGTAGGCAGTGAAATTTAATACTCCCAGAACAGGAGTATATATTATGTAGATAAAACTTTGAATAGAAAAAACTATTAGAGACAGATCGGCCGCGCGATGAGCCGCGCCACCCCTAATCGCGCCCCAACAATAGCGTATAATTTTCCCTGTGTCTGTTTGTCTAACCACCGCGATCCGGATTAAACGCGCGACAAATAAATACTTAATAAACATCTTAATCCATTTGCGGCTACCGATCTGACACTTGGGTATGTTTATAGAAAAGCAGTCTTGATATGCGTAATACATATAAACGGATTCGTAGCCAAATTTTTGTGTCCTGCTTCCAGGTAAGCGATAAAGTATGTTGTATAATGTGTATGATCCAATTATGATGCAAATCTTTTAAACAATATTTAATACATACATATATCGATGCCATTACAACTGACTGACTTAGTTTCGCCACTGAATTTCTTTTAATTATTCAACACTATAGTGTCTAATTGGACTACATTACTGAGCTATTATGATTTAGAGAAAGATAATTTATATACATTCATGGAATAAATTAGGAAACATACCGAAAATAATATTATTAGAATAGCTCAACTAATAGTAGGTACATATCGATATTTATAATTAAGTATGAAAGATGTTTTTTACTTTATAATTTATAATTATCCCTTTAGAATACAAAAATATCTAATGAATGTAGATTAAGCATGTCAGGTCTGTAAGGATAGATATATTTGGCACTTAGTGCTCACTGCCTACGTATTAAACGACCGGGCGTGATGATATAAGACTAATCACGCCGTAGTACGAAATCAACGAAAAATATGTTATATACCTATGTACATACATAGGTATTTGTCTTGATTGAATATACATATGAGCAAAATTTATTAAACCAAAAATAAGATGAAAAGATTTTATACATTTATTCTACACTGAATACAGCAGCATATGCACTATTTCCTAACACAATTTTGCAGTATTAAAACTGGCGTAGCGAACCGCTCCGAATAATAAGAAGTAATAAGCAGTTTTCTTTCGCGCCAAAATTGTCTTCCATAATAGCGTCGGCGGCAAGATACCGCTCCCGCCATAAAAAGAGATAAACGACCTTTCTCTCTATTATTTTTGCACTTTAACAAAGGCAATGTGTGCATGTACCTTTGTCTCTTTCTAACGTACTGAGTAAGCCACTAACTCTCTCGACCGCGAGAGAAAAACAAAAATTTGTCGCTCGCCCCCACCACCAGCCACTAATGTTCGGGGAGAGGTGAAGGAAAACGGGCTTGCCTCCTTTGTAATTTAGTTCAAAAACCTAATACGTGTCAATTAAAATTTTATTAAGATTTCGAATCGAGCACACTCCACGGTACATGTTAACGTTATTAACATTTTAATAACGTAACAGACTAGTGCCTAGCTCCTCGTACTTTATTACTTTATATATTATGTTGCTGTAATTTCATAAGAATTTGATAATTAATTTGGAGCTTTGGCGAAATATCTCAACACTGTCTACAGGTTGCGTAATACCTTCAGATGTATGAATAGGGTACAAAAATGTATGGGTGTTTAACGCGAGTGCGACCTATATTGTGTTCGCAGAATGGCCTTTGTGTTCGCATTCTCAGGCGACAATGGCGCGGTGTTTTGGCGGGAGAAAAAGGCGGGAGCGCGTTATCAGCGCGCGCCATTATGGGGCTTATCAGAGGAGCCCGCTTCCGCGAGACTTCGCCCCTTTTTCTTTAACGGTCACGTCTGTACAGCTCAGGTGAAGATAGCGAGTGCGTGTTTTGTTTTCCTTCGCCGCTTCTTATTTCATTTTTCATAACTTTAAAGTTAAGTAGCTTAGTACTTTATAAAAATAAAATCTTATAAAATGTTGTTAACCGTTAATTGTAAAATCGATAATAAGGTCTTTTCATTTCTTTATTTTAATCGAACTAACGACACTAAGCCCCTGTTTAATAGTAAGATTGATAGTGACGAGAATAAAACATTTCAATACCAATGCCATTAATTTAACGACTTATCGATCTTCTAGTAATTGTACATAAAATATCATAAATTGCCGACACAACACAGACATCTATAAAAAGGGTCAATGAAGCGATAAATGTTCGCTAAATACGCCATTGGGATGGAAAGGGAATGAAATATAAAAGTGTTTTCAATAAACAAGCGGGCGGCATGAATGAGCTAATTAAGGCGGGCGAAAGAAATGCGAAGAAAGCGGAGAAAACTTTAAGAAAACAAGGATACCCTCCAGCGCAGGGCCGGACTTGCACGTAGCTGGATAAATTACCATCTTTAAATATTTCTTGACGTATACCGAAAAACTTTTGATTGTGGGAGAAATTTACGTTCACAGGTCGCCTTTGGAAGCGAGCTCAGTTGCCTCATTTTTACAAAGCAGTAAAGTTTGACGTCGTAGTGCTTACGGAGAAAATGTCGAGACGGAATTGAAGTTGAAATAACAATGATTATTGGGTGTTGCATAGTAATAAATATCTAGGGCTATATTAAATAATTGCTGGTTTATTTATTGGAGTTACTGTGAATGGACTTATGTTCGCTTGTTAGATTTCTTAGTCTACGATACGTGCTACGAAATGTAGCGTCGCGTAGCATTCCATAATCAAGTGATTTAATATGGGCTACATTACTTTGAAAGCTTTAAAAATATGCGTATTTACTTATGCAATTGTACTCGACTGCCTCGTTGGTTCAGTGGTTGTAAACGCGAATGTTGATCGCGAGGTCCTGGATTCAAATCCCAGGTCGGGCACTATTGGATGTTGCTAACATAGATATTCTAGTACGCCACGCCACGGATAGGAGGAGGATAGCGTCTAGATAGGTGCCTGATGTATGGCTAAAAGTTCACCACCTGTACCATTGTCGGACGTAAAACGTAACTGGTGAAACGTGGGAGTGTATTAAACTCCTCTGCCTACCTCGTCGGGGATTACAAGCATAAAATTATGTTTAGGTATTTTTTAGCAACTACCATAACTCTTAACAACTTTACTGTCAGTCTATCTTACAAAGAATAGCAGTTTTTTTATAATACAGTAGAATCTTAAACCTAGCCGTTGTTTACTTTGCCAATTCCGTCTTAGAAAATTGTAATGTGAACTCTTTCAATCAGTATTAATTAATATATTATTATATAAAAAATGTCAGTCGTTAAAAAATACCATTAAATAAGCATTTTTATTTCTATTCGATCCGATCTTAGCAACCGACGTTTAAAAAGCTTGTCAATCTCAAAACGTGTTCGTCCGAGTCCGTCCCATTACGAAGACGCCGTCCGTGTTCCCGAAGCTGAATGGTCCGCTAACAAACTCTTTCACAAAAATACAATAATTACTTTAAGTCGAATAAAAACCGCTTTCTTTGCCGGCGGAGCGGACAAGGGCCCTAATTCACCTTCGCACCCACTCCGCCACTTCTACTTCGTATCTCGGGATGGAACGCGCTTTGTGGACCACTCACTCCACTAGTATCTCGACAAAATTAATTTGGAAACGTATTTATTACCTTCGACCTTACGATCTTATCAATCTGTTTTTTTCGTTGTTTACATTTTACAATTATATTATTGTTTATATTTAATTATTACGAGGAAGAAATGCAATATTTAAAAATATATGTTTATTTATGGTCGTTACAGTTTTAAGAAAAAAATATTGAATACAAAATTGTCACGTACTTTAAAGCAAACTGTGAATATCAAAGCTCGATAAAACCAGATGAGTTTAATATAATAGATGATTAATTATCGCAATGTTATAATTTTATTTTTTATTAAATACATAACTATGTACATACCATATTAGAACACATTCAAATGCCCTGAGACAGCGTAAAACTAAGTGAGTTTAACAATATTCGAATTATGAACTTTTTTAACATATCACTGCTCGATATCGGAACTGTTTTTAATGTTGATTAAAAACTGTTTATTTACATATGCTATTTTTAATAATGAAATGGCCCACGAATGAATGTCGTTTAGAATGTTGCTAATTTTTCTGTTCTGATATCAAGCACACAATATTTACGAAAGGATAAAGAAATGGAAGAGAGTCGAGCTGCTCCCGCTCCCCGCATTAAGATTTGGGCTTCAATAAAATTTTTACGAACGTCATTCCGCGGATTCAATCGTCTATTTTATCATTTCGTTTTATAAAACGTTAAAATATAAAATTCAAATGGGCTCTTCAATACGCTTCATTTGCCGCGTAAATTTTCATAGCCAAGCAGTCTTAAAAGTCCATTCGTGACCATAATTTCACAAGTTCCACCGACATCCGACCACAGTTTATTACTGAGACATGAATAAAGTATGTTGACGAAGCAAAACTTGTATAATTACACGTAATTTGTTACCCAAGGCCGTATATGGTTTTTATTAGCGGCATGAATAATACAAGGAATGTCTATTTTCAAGGAATGTATATCTGTGTTAATTTCAAAGAATATCATTATGTTACTTATTTATTCTATGGTACTCGTTATAATACTCTGTATTATCCATCTCCACAGAAAGTGCTGCTGTCTTGTGCAATTAATCGTTTAATAATTGACTGCCTCGTTGGTCGTGTTTGTTGCAAGTGCGACTGCCGATCGGGAGGTCCCGGGTTCGATTCCCGG
>DWDV01002798.1:0-11202 GCA_018245615.1 Mimoniades ocyalus | reverse complement strand
TTTCGCTGAAGGTCCCGGAGTCCTCCTATAATGAAGGACACCGAGGAGGTTTTATTGCAGTAAAAGTACCACAAAACCCGGTATCTCTTCCAGGGTACTGGGTACCTTTTGAAGGTTTCCTTCCCATAAACAAAGTAAGTTGTTTGAGAGTTAATTGAATTTGTATATCAGAAGACTGAGCGCCCCTACGTCGGGCTCGGCGCGCAGACGAGCTCGCGAGCGTCGTCAAGCTGAGAAGACGCGTCTGGAGGGCGAGAGGCTGGCGAGGGCGCGGTTGGAGCAGCGGGTTCGGGACAAGATTGAGCAACAGAGACTGGTACTGCATTCTTTTATACATCATTATATATGTTAACTCACGTATTTGTTTCCCGTATGGCCAGATTAGTACCCGACCTATACGAGGTCCTTTTTCATGAGCTCCCGCAGGTTGCAGCGAGATCGCGGCGGAGACTAAGTCTGCCGGAGTGTCGTGAGTATATAATCATATGTATAAACACTCTTGAAACATTTAAGAGTAACATTGTTTATCAGGGTCAATGGTTGTAATGCATAATAAATCATGGTTAATAGTTGTAATGCTATTAACCCACCAACCTGCACGTTTAGGATAGTCATTACGGGCAACGACCTTCTTCATTCGGCGAATCCTACTCGTGAGTCCAGCAGTGGCCTGAGACAACTTTGTGATGGTAACGATGGTTGGATGTAATGCGAGTAGTTACTTCTTCTCTGTGATAGCAACGTAGCCGTCGCTCCATGCTGGGTAGAAATTGCAATCCTATCTTAGACTCGTCACCATTGACTAGTTGGTGTAATGAGCAATCCGATGTCAAGTAATGTGTAAGTCTATCAATAATATATAAAAACACTTACTACTGCGCCAACTTCGCATGCCTTACTTTAACAGAAAAAAACCTGTATGTACTGATACATATCTTATAATAGAAATATTTTAAGGACATCCTCAGAAAGTCACTAAATTAAACGCTATAAGTAGTGTTTGTAAAAATAGGATGGTTATATATGTATATAAAGATGATATTTTACAGAAGAAGAATATCATATTATTGTCATAAATTTGATTCAATTCATCTCGAAAGCTCGCTACAAGTTTATGAAGATGAAAAAAACAGTCTCAAACTACGTAATTATGTACTATACTGATATAATAAACATATTTATTTCACTGTGACATTGCAAGTGGATAACAGATCACCCGGTAGGTAAAATACAATGTGGATTAATATTGCATGTATTTTATCATTACTTATAAACTATTACATTTGTTATGCCCATTGTACCGTATGGTGACAAATCATAGAAAATTACATAAAGATTCAATCAGGTATGTATTTGCTTTACGCACCGGAGAAAGTTAGCACATGCGTCGCCGATGTGAGACACGAGACACGTACCGGCCGTACTGATGTACTAAAGGTAAACTGCTAAATCGTATGGCTCAAGGCACATCATTCATTGTCGTAAATATTTATGGTAGTAAAAATTTCCTTCATAACGTAACATTACGCCTGTAATCTCCGAAGAGGCAGACAGAAGAATGTAGTATACTCCCAAGTTTCACCAGTGACGTTTACGTCCCACTATGGAACATGTGGTGAACTTATAAATTAAATTAAAAAAAAACAGTAGTACCCGACCCGAAATTCGAAATCATCGTATCGGCAGTTGCGCTTGAACCCAACACGACCCACGAGGAGATCTGTGTCCAGTGGGACGATAGAAAAATGAGTGAAAATGAATAAATAATTCATACAGAATAGTTAATAATGTCAAACTTTATAGTATTGTCTAATATTATCAGTTGCGCGAAGAACTGGCGTCGTACGAGCCGTGGGGGCGGGCGGGCGGCGGCGCGCCCAACCCGCGAGGAGTGCGCTTCTCCGATCTACGTGGCGCAGGCATTTATCCAGAAGACGAGCTCAGAGTATGCCTGTTTATTTAACCTCTCCACCCTAAAGATTTTGCAAATGTCGACTGGGCGGAACTTATTGCGGAACAATGACAGTTTAACTAAGTCACCTTTTCTGTCTATTAGTAAGCAAAAATACTTTGATATAGGGTTACACACTGTACTTGTAAATATTTTACAAAATAAGACGAAATTCGAGATTGTAGTCTAAAATTTAGACCTTGTTATTTAGACTGTAAATAACAAGGTTAAAGAACTAATAGGTGAGCTTATGAAAGTACTTTCGCAGTAACTGGATAATACAATTTCACGGGCGTCCTTAAATCGGCCGACGGCTTGCTTCACCCACCCACATGTCGATGTGAGAACGCCAATAAATCTACGTAAGGTAAACGGTCAACTGAGATACGAACCATTAAGGCGGGACCACGTCTTGGATGACGAAATACAATATGTTAAAAACTGTGTTATCTGTGTCCAGAAATGTAGCGTGAAGAAAGATGGTCCTTTTGGTGATCACTCCTATATAATTTCTCCATAATGTATGTATTTAGTTACGTGAAATGACCTTGTAGTTTAGGTCACTATGTTTTTAAGTTAGTTTTATTTATTTAAGTGTAAATATATTTACAAAATTTGTAAATTACTCCATATACAATAAAAGAGTTCTCTATAACTTGTAACATCTATCTGTACCGACAATACTAACATTTAGTTCACATGGCAGTTAAGTAGCGTCGCCAGAAATATGTTTGCATGTGTCACTTAGAAAGTGTTGCGTAACATATTGATGTTCCGCGCAGAGCACACCGCTAGTGTTTACGTGTATTACATTGGAATGCGTCGAGTTCGTTTAGTTGTTACGGCTGATGTTCACTCTCGACAAAAATTGCTTAGCAGAGTACTTGGATTTCTCGTGTAAGTTATGTAGCACGGTACAATTATTATTACCGTGTTTTAGAATAGGTTAGAAGTTTTATATAGGCGGTTTGAGAAACTGAATATTTTGGCCTAAAACTTCCTCTCAGGGCCTGTGTTCAACACTGGTCTGAGACAGCCTGATCATGATGTCCTAGATCATTTCCCTAGTTTCTCCTGCGCCATTTAAAATCTTGCTCCTAAGATGTATTAAACGAAAATAAAAAGTTGCCTAGTGTTAAATACCCTAAATAACGTCCTCAGTAATTCTACGCGTACATACGATTGTGAGTACGAGCCACACAGAATACGTGGTCCATTGTTTTATGTCGTTGAAGCAGCAAACTGACATGTAACCCAGTTGATTGGTTATTATAGATAGTTATTGTAAATTACACAGCATGTTATTTATTGCCGTAAAAGGTCGCGCGGTCGTTTACCATTTAATATAATTAACACGTGCGTTATTTGGAACGTTACGTAATATCAAATATCTGTTCAATATGATAACCATTTTAACTTAGCAGCTTTTTTTAAACCATGATAACTTAGCAGCCATTTTCAAGGCATTAATATACATCGAATTGTACAACGGAAAAGTTTTTACTTAGCGCGTCCTTATTAAAATTTTAAGCAGTACTGTTAATGACAAAAGGCTCGCTTTTGGCGTAGGGAGTGGCGTCGTATGAGTCATGTCGTCGCTGGAACTCTCCGCGACGACGTCGGCGCACGCCTCTGCGTCTGCGCGAAGACCCGCAACTTTGCTACGCCGACATTCTCCGCCAGGCTGTTGACAACGACATACGATACAAGCAGACACCACACCAACAACAAATATATAAGCAGATTTTAGGTTATGTCGGTTTATTGGATACTAGAGTTCTGTTTAATGTTTAAAAGAAATGAAGATTATGAAAATGAAATCTGCATATGAATTCGTTATAAAAGTGAATGAGTATTAAATTATGCTCTTTCAGATGACATGGTTGACAAGAGACGAAAAGCCATTAAAGATGAAATAAAACGGGATTTGGATTACGAGCGAAAAATGGTAATGCAATAAACAGTTTTAGAGGAAATGACTATATTCATGTTATTCCAATTTTTTTTATTTCAGCAAACTATGGATGGGCCGTGGGGGAAGCCTGGTCCCGGTGGAACAACTTGGAGAAATCCACGGGATATTGGACTGAATTTTTCTAAGTCCATGGTATTATAAAACGAAACAAGAATTTTATGTTGTTACTAAAATGCTGTTTTGCTGAACATCTAGTTATTTTATTACAGGGCTGGACAGACAATGAAATTTTCGACAAACTTAAGAGCGAGCAAAGACGCTACAAGAGATCTTCGCTTACTTTACCTAAAGTAAAGACAGACGATGATACAAGCAAAGATTTACTTACAAAAGGAAATGTGAATACAGCCTCTAATGGAAAGCTACCTAACATTTCTACTCATTCAAATACTTCACCAAGCAGCCATCAGAATAAAGTTAAATGTGATCATGATATGGGTAATGTAACATCAAGAAATGGAATCAACGGTAAGGCGAAACGTAGTCCTAGGAAGGACAAATGTATTAAACGATTGTCGAACGGAGAACGTCTGCGGCAAGTGGTTCTAGAGGATGATGTGAACAGTATTGAATATAATAATGCACAAGATAATAAATTGACGCCAGAGGAAACAATTTTGCGGTTGACAGGTGGGGTGGAGCTCGTGCCGCTTCTAGCTCGTCGACGGCGGGTGGGCGCGCGCACCTTGCCGTCGAGCGACGTCACCCGCCCACCTGAGCAGTCTTGTCAGTATGTATTAGTTTCATTGTTAATCCAATTCAAAGGCTAACACAACATAAGAGAAAATTATCCTTTGTCAAGCGGCTACTTACGTGGCTCACCACACCTACTTTTCTGTAATCGTTTCACGACCTGTTCGTTGTGTCGCAAGTAAGTTGAATAATAGGCTTTTTAATTTAAAGATGTCGTGGCCTTTTCATCAGCGTTACGACACTATACTTAAGAGAATATGCATGAGTTGCACACAGTTGAGCTCAAGTTACTTCCCACAGGTGGGATAGGCTTGAAACATGCTCCGCTACGAATTACATACCTCCCGTTTTGTGATTTTAATTCGGTCTCAGTATTTCTTCACATATCGTTTAGTATTGCCTCACCCGCTTGATGTCTTCTGAGAAGCATATACGAAAATTAATGAATGGATATCTGCGTAGTAATACCAGTAACAAAACTATATCTGTTCTGTAGACAGTGTTGGTGGGTTAGTAAACTTGTTAAGAAATATTATTACATAATTTTGGAATCCTTTCTTCACAGATATTTTCAATAATACATAAGAATATTATTTAAAATATCTGGAAAGAAGTGGATCTGTATTTGGGAGTGTGTTACATTCCTCTGGCTACCTCTTCGGGTATTACAGGCGTGAAATTCCGTTTTTGTACATAAAAGTATTTGTGACAGTTGTTTTGCTAAATACTTCTTGAAGCTAAGATACATATCTGCGTTAACTCTGCAGTCACTATTCATGTGAATCTTCGCGTGTCGAAACACTTGTCATTTGCAAGTCGCCAGTGGTATTTGAGATTTTCCTAAGGCGAGTCCGTAGAGATTTTTATCTCGTGTGTCAAAAAATATAAATGGCCGCCACCTTTAATGAACGGCGAACAGTGTCAATGTAATATTTTCTTTTATACATTGCGTGAGAAATTGCTCTTTTTGTCACGAATACATCAATATATTGAAATTAAATGCATTAAACGTTGGTAAGCGCATCACTGAACCGATTTCGTTAATTTATTTCGAAAAATTTGGTAATTTTGCCGGCAGGTACATACATATGTGATCATGTTCGTATTTGTTAGAATAACGTTTTTGGACGTAACTGGAAGGCAATAGGAAAAGTGCTCGGAATAAAAGAAAATGTGATAAGAACGAAGTAAACGTATCATCACGCCTGTAATTAAGAACCTCTTGATTAGCAATTGCGCTTACAACCAACACGACCAATGATGCAGTCAAAAAAATATTTTAAGAACTAACTACTATACTAAGAATATTAATATAAGAAATAAGCATTTTATATATAATTTTAGTAAGCACTTAAGACCAAACTTACGACCCGAATGGTGAATATGCACATTTACTTTGTTTAGTTTACAATTCTTGTAAACATATAGACTTGTAGACATGTAGACGAGAGTGAAATTTTTTATATGAAATACTATGCTCTCTCGAGCACTACTTTTGATAGGAATGAACTTATTATAGAGTTCATTTTTCATCCTTCCATGGCTAAGCCGCAAAAATAAATACACAATAATATCATTATTTCCGTATATCACTGACACTTTACTTGGCGATAATGGGCACTGTATCGATGATATTTGATGATTGGATGATGGTAAGAAATTTTCTTCTATAAACCGCTATAGTGCAGCCGCTCCATAGTTCAAATATGTGGTCATATTGATAAGACTTAAAAAATGGAGAGACAGTTTCATTTTCATTATTTTAAATAATGTCTGTAATTCCGTTAGAGACGCCCGCTTCTTGAGTCGTGCAAAGTCTCCGGTATGTCCGCGGTTTGTCTTTTAATGCAGTGAGTGGGCAATTGGAGAAAAGTACTTAACCTCAAATAAAACTTGCGATAAGAATTTATTTTGAATATGATACCTAATTTACCTAATGTATGATCGGTTACAAATACGTTTATTTCTTATTTTCCACCAGCTATGTAACATATTATGCAATCTCAGCTAACTGGCTGGGCCCGCGATTTCTTACGCTACTTCTAATAGTAACTAGGCTTCTAGATGAGCGTACAACACGTAATTTATTCTTATATATTATATATACAAAATATTATATATACAAAATATTATATATACAAAATATTATATATACAAAATATTATATATACAAAATATTATATATGTATACAAAATATTATATATGTATACAAAATATTATATATGTATACAAAATATTATATATACAAAATATTATATATACAAAATATTATATATACAAAATATAACTTGTACTAAATGTAAACGTCCATAACATTACTCCTATATGCCGCCGAAGGAATAGACAGAGGAGTGTAGTACACTCCCGAAATACAACAATGTTATTATAAATGCAACAGAAACAATTATCGGCTAATATTATTGATATCCATCTAGTTAAACGTAAAACATTTTGGCGGAGTAACCAAATACATTTTGTGTCATTATTACCTCATATCCGTATTACCGCCGGATACATATATACGTACTCGTATATATGAACTTAAAACGCTTCGATATCTGATGATAAAACAAGTTGATTCGTAGTTCATTCAACGGAGTCCACTGACCACGTAATTTACCGTTTAATTGCCTTATAACTTTCTACGAAGCCCGAGCGCGAGCTACATACGATTTTCATTAAACGTATAAGCTTATTTCCAACCTTTGACCTTCAGCAACGTTAACCTTTGGCATTGTTGCCGTAAAAAATATTAGTTTTGAATAATGTACCTTTATTTATGTTTAATGTTTACGTACCTTTTATGTTTTTAAGGCTTCAAGGTTGGCTGTAATTATTTGTGTCTAGTGAATGCCTTTTTGAGTACCGAGATATATTTGGCTCATGTCAAGGTGGCGGTGACTCCTAGAGATTAATGAGAGTTATCAGTAGATAAATTGTCACTTTGAACTCTAGAAATACTTAAGAAAAATATTTGTAACTTGTACTTAAGAAAAATATATGTAAAGGATTAATTTATAGTTATAAAAACTTTAAATTTAAGTCTGTTTTTCTTTAATTACTCGATCAGTTTTAATAAAGCCAAGATCTGTCTTTTGTAGGATTCACTCTATTTACTCGTTCATAGCGACAGAGACGTGCTCTCATCATAAAATTCCTTGAACATGTATATAAAAATGAAATATTTATAAAAAAACTCATCTATTTAAAAAATATGTAGAAGCAACCAGGCCTCTAAGAACAGAGATATTTTTCACTTCTCCTTCAATAATAAGCCAAACCTAAGCCAACTGGCTCTTAGCTAGCGTGAAGCACTACATGGCCTCAACCTTTCTCATTCTGTGAAGAGAGCCGCGTCCAACAGTGGAATCATAAAAGCCTTAATAGTGATGAATAATGATGAACGCGTGAGAGGGGGTCTATTTAAGATTAAGACATATTTGTGAAATCAATCTTTCGGCCTGGTGTATGTATAAAGCACATTTATTTCCAGGTGGCGAGAACTTCTCGACATGGACTATTTACGACAGCTAAAACATCAGATGCGAGTCAAATGCGAACAACAGGAGGTGCGTACCTATGGAAGAAACACCCTATACGTGTATAGTATATTCATATCAGGCTCTAATGATACTTATGAGCATTTTAGAAAAAAACATTTTGGAAAATATTAAAATACCGTTTACGAACATGCGGACAAGCTAATATTGCAAATTAGGAATAATATTTATATAATAGTTCGCATATTTGTTGTTTGATACCAAATCTTGGATTTTCGTAACTGAACATATGCATGGATGTGAGAATACAAGAAAAAAATTAAGGGAATACCTCAAAGAGCCTTTGAATTAGCCACTAAGTGACGATTTTATTAGTTAAATTTGTTAGTTGTATTAACTGAAACGTTGGCCGCTCATCAGGAGAGTCGCCGCGAGTCAGCGGAGAGCGTGCGCCAGCACCACACCACGTGGGCGGCGCTGTGGGGGCGCCAGGGACACGGGGCGCCGCAGCGCGGCCGCTACGCCAGGAACAACCTGGCGCGACTGCTCTACGTCGCACCTCTCTCCAACACGCACCTGTAACTTGTCTCCACTAATGTTCTGTTTATCGAATATTATATGTAATTCCAAGTGTATTAAAGTTCAATGTGTTTTAAAGTTCAAACCTCTTCTTCTTCTTCGAATGGACAGCTGATCTCATTAGTTGGCCTTGAGACGGGCCGTTGTGTGTTCAGCTATCGTGTTTAAAGGATTAGTCGCAATGTCCAGGGTGTACCGGACAGTATGTGTTTGTAGTTAATTAGACACAGTCGCCGCTAGGGGAGGCTTCTTTCATGCACCCCATTTAGCTCTGATAACTACCGAACACTACAGAAAAACAGTAAGCAAAATAAATTCAAGGAAGTAGAGTCTCGGGAAGACACGAAACAATAAGCTGCGCTCGCGTCTAAGCTGCGCTGTTATTTCAAATATATAACTGGATATGTAATTTCGAGATGTAATATAAAAATACTGGCATACACATAACCTGAGTGTACATTTGTATGTGTTGACCTTACCAGTCATTAAAGCGTTGTCAAGGGAGGGTGATAACGTCAAAAAGATCGATCAAAAAGGACACCCGCTCATCGGCGCTCATTGCTCCGCCCTAAATATATGAGTCCTTCCTCAGGGCATCTCCTGTATAGAGCATAGGTTAAGACGTCACCGCATTAAAACACTGGAACACATGGAGTTTCTTATGTATGTAAGAGAGATAGACCAAATTTCTGTTAGTGTGGATACTAAAGCAAATAGTGGTGCATAGCTGTGTACGATAAGACGATATATAAGGTATAAGTAAGATACTTTTCTCTGCACGTATATACATATTAGAATAGAACCAGAAGTCGTGTACTTACTAAAATCAAATAAAAATTGTTTAAATCATATAAATAAATGAACAATCATAAATGTAGGTACTGAAACCTCTGTAAAACATTTAAATTAAAATATGATATTACAGAAATATTTTTATGTACATTTCTAACGTAACATCAAACTTAACATCACGCCTGTAATCCCCGAAGAGGTAGGCAGAGTACACTCTCACGTTTCACCAGTTACGTTTACGTCTCACTATGGAATGGGTACGTGGTGAGCCTATTGCCATACATCAGGCACAAATCCAGACTCCGAACTACTACTAGAAAATCTAAATTAGAAAATTTAGTAGTGCTCGACCCGGGAATCGAACCCAGGACCTCGTGATCGGCGGTCGCGCTTGAAACCAATACGACCAACAAGGCAGTTAAATGTTCTATTACAATAACTAAAAGGTCAATGATTTAGTTTGTTTTTAAATTTAACTTCAGTCATTTATATCTATCGGTAATAGGACTACGTCCCCTTCTACATGTAAAGTTTTATCATACTTGGAGAGTGCGATTACGAACAACATTTCGTAAAAAAAAACTTTGTTGTACAATTCGAAAGCGACTTGTGCCGAGTTTGTCACGATGCGTAAGGATTAACATACATTATGTACATATTTCTATTATCTTTAAGCTGGCAAGCAATTTGCAAACATATTTCTCCTTCCGTAAACATGTCCCTTAGCAAAAAATATCCATTAGCATACATAAGTCGAACTATGTATTGAAGAAATGAATCTAAAATGACGACTTGGACTTGAGTATTCGACGACGAAAATATATTCATTACAGTTTTATTTATTATGGGATAATATATATAGTTAGGTATTATACATAATAATCATATGTTTATTGAGTGAATGGAAATAGTAAATGAAAGTAATAATAAGGATAAAAATCAACAACAAACGTAAGAACCGTAACTGGATACAACAAAGCAATCTACATATTTTGTTTGTAATAGCTCGCGTTGTGCAGCATGAAGGCAAATGTAAATGTATACACAGCTGTAAATAATATTCATACAAGTTCTATATACAAATAGAGTGTGGTTATATAGTGCTTACTGTTAATGTACGGTCATGTATTTGCTTGTTTTTGGGTAATAGAACATGAATTACACTGTATAATGATCAAAAAAAACTTTATTTGCCTTTTGACTGGAGTTACTTTAATAGATTTTAAGGTACGAATTTTAAATTTTTGCTTTTTATTTTTTTTTGTTTGGCCTGTTGCTTTATAACATACATAACATCACTCCTGTATTTCTCTTAAGAAGTAGGCAGAAGGGTGTAGTAAATTACCACGTTTCATCAATTATGTTATACGTCCTATCGTGGAATACGGCGTTATAGTAATATTGTAACCGCGTGTGACATGAAGCAAAAATGCTATATTACTTGTATATTATCTTATGATTTTTGATTGACTTTAATATAACATATATCGGCCTTCCCTAATTAGCGTCACTTCCACCCGTTCCACTGAGCCTTCCGAATCCAGCAGTAACCCACTGTTTTTTTCTGGTCGTCAGTTTATATGTAGTTATTATAAAATTAATCGTTGCCTCGTTGGTCGTGTTGGTTGCAAGTACGACTGCCGATCGAGAGGTCCCGGGTTCGATTCCCGGGTCGAACACTACAAAATTTTCTAATTTAGATTTTCTAGTA
>DWDV01002797.1:0-11202 GCA_018245615.1 Mimoniades ocyalus | reverse complement strand
TTAGTAGTGCCTGACCCGGGAATCGAACCCAGGACCTTCCGTTCGGCAGTCGCACTTGCAACCAACACGACCAACGAGGCAGTGAAAGATTATTAAATTATTGTATATGCCACTTTAACACAAGCATCTGTTGGCATTCTCCGCCGCGACGTCACAGCGATCGGCGGAAGTTCAAAAAAAAGGAGGTCGGATGGCTACAGATCTGACCGTCTTCCAAAATGATACACATGAGTTAAACGAATACATAATACATAATTTAATCAAGTATATAGATATTCACGAATCGCTTAAGAACAATATAATAATCCGTCGAGGGACGCAGTAAGAGTACATCCCATGCCGGGATACCAAGGTGTTGAGGTGGATGTTCGCAATATAGTGCGACCTACCTAAGCCTGGCTAAATGTCCTGGCCGCCTGCGAGCAAAGGCGGTGCGAGAGCCCCGCTCTACGATGCCCAGCGAGGGGAAAATGGGCAAAAACCATTCAGGTGAGGCCCACGCCCAGCGGTGAACTTAAAGAGGCTGATGTTGATTATAACAGTAATGATACAAGCACTGATTAGGAACGCTAGTTGCTTAACTAGCTGACTCTGGCTAATTGAGCGGCGAGAGTAATAGCACTTTTTGGAACCCACTACCGACGTAATTACATCCCGCGCTACTCGCCGACATTCGCGTCATGTGGATGCGCACTTCGTAACAATACTCTAAATTTTGTATTTTTTTTATTTTTAAGGACTTTAACTGTAAAAACGTTTCTGTTTCTTATTAATTAATAAAACGATAGGTGGTTTAGTTGGATTGTAACTGAAATTAATGTTTAATGCTTTAAACATAACTGAGATTTTGTAATCTGGTGATGTATATAATTGACGCTATTATAAAAAGAGGAAATAAATATAACACACATATATTTTACGATGCAATATAGAAAGAAACATAACATAAAACTTGCTTAACTTGGTCTCACAACTTTTAGTTTCAGGGTACGGTTTTATTGATTAATCAATGAAAACAGTTATAAATTATATTTTTAAATTATAGAATGTATTTATATTATTATAGAATACATTTTCGCTTGGAAATTAAGGCGTGTCCACACTAGAGGAAATCGTGTCGCATTGTCCACGTTTTGATAGGGACTGTTGACACACGTGGAGTGCGCCGCACGCACGCGCGCTAAGAAGTCGGAAGAACATTCTGGAACTAGTTCTAAACTACTAGTTCTAATCTACGTTTGCACATTTGACATACAATTTCTGTAGTACAATGTTATTGTTATGTTACATAAATAAACATTCACATTTTTACATAAATTATTAATCGCGAATAAATAGGAGCAATAAAAAATGATTACGATTATATGGGAAATGCTGATAAATCTATTGTACCAAAAATAAAGTATAAGGCGAAGTCATAAGGCGATATAATGAAAAATAAAATGAGCGAAGGAAACGGGAGAGAACATAATATTAGCAATAGCCTGTACTGAACGATATTAAGTACCCGTAAACGTTGAAGTCCAATAAGTCCAGCGGCCGTACGCGTGTTTAGAACATCGCGTGCTACTGTACACTCGGTCCAGTTACTGACCTCATTCCTCATTTTTTGTTATATCCATCTCTGTCCAGTAATAACGTAGTATTTGGAAGATTAATACGCGGACGTCTAATGCATATCATTACATAGAGTGGTTTTTCTCAAATGCGCTCCACTATGTAGAGTACACGTCACGGCCAGTTTAAGCAGAACCACGCCGAAAAAACAAAAATACTAGACAATTTCTAATGCATATTTTGGTCGACGTTTATCTTAATTAAGACAATTATGTTTATATTAGAACTTTTGAGTTATTTTAAATGAGTTTGATTTTTTAAGCAAAAACTGAAGTTAATCGATTCTAGATTTGTATGGAGATAACTAAGATTTTTTAAAGCGCATTATCTTTTTGTTACCCTAGATTTTTATGGGGTTAAACAATATATCAGTATGTATATTAAGTCGAAGAGGTAGATGTGCATATTGCAATGAACCAAAAGGTACATGTAAATAGAAAAGGCTTAAAATTTGAAATCATAATTTATATATTAGTTATTTTTATTACTACTGTCAACAGTGTCTTAGGTACGTGTAGTCCACAGATCAGTAATTGTTAGCCAGCACGCTGTATTTCAAATTTGCGTCTCCATACGTCTTAGGGTAGAGTGACAAAATGGGCTTTAACTCGAATTCGAATTAGTTCGAATTAAGCACGGAGAGAAAAGCAGCGGTAGGGTACATAAAAGTTGTGATACTATAAAAGTGGTAAGTTCTAAACATGCAATTTCAGATACTCGTGTTTTGTGACGAATTCCAAAATATCAAGATCTTATTGTAATTATATTAGTCGTACGCACCAGTTCGAAAAAATAATATTTTAGAAACAACCCTTAGAACGAAAACGCATTTTAGGCGCACCTCGTAAACTTTCGCATACGGCTGTAATGTTCATAGTTTTATTATTGTAGGTAAATAATTATAAATATTTTCATTTAACTTTGAATTTATTATTAATAGAAAATTTAATTCTATGAACGGTTTCAACATCTGTACTTAGTTAAGGACCCTTGTGACACGCAGATGGGTCAAAGCTTCATATCCATTGAGGAGGACATATAATTTATTGTCTATCAACAAATAGTAGGCCTAAGGAACATTAAAAATTATTGCACTTTTCGTGAACATACTGTACACAATGTTTTTGGACATTCTATAATATATTTTTACTCATTTATCACTTAAATATCAAATATCCACGAACATATAGTGTAAGATAAGATCATTCAAGAATTATTATTTGTTCATTGTATATGTGTATTTAATGCACATATGTGTTCAATTAAATATCGGCAACGACAACAACACGGAAACATCAAATTTCGTAAGCAATTACAGTTCAATATAAACTGGCGGTTAAAAGTGAAATGTAAATAATGTGGTAAATTGTAGAGCTGCCTCGTGATTGAGTTAGATATGTTTTGTGGTTTTATTCGGGGCCAGCTTTTTACATAATGCATACGTTAATATCTTTTCAGATGAGAGTGCTAATAGTAATAGAGTGCGCATAGAGTTTTCTTATAATTTACGCGATAAATAAGTTGTAGCACTTCTGTTTATATGTACAAATATCGGGAAGCAAATTAATTTATATGAATTCTAAAATGGCCTTAAAAACAATATGTTTAAAGAGAGTTTCATGTAACGTAAATGTAATGTAAAATGTAAATATTAACGTGAATGGTATTAATATTTTAATTTTACTGTTGTCATAGTTGTTTGCATTATTTCGCAAGTTATAAAATTAGACATTTTACTTTTGTTTTCATTGCAAGCAATCATTTCTTGTCGAAGAAAAGAAATGCAGCTTATTTAGTTGAAACAAATGAAATTAATAAAGTTCTAACTGTTGTCAAAAAGAATCTGAACTTACATTTTACTGCTTTACTTATAGCACACGTAGAGTTTTTCAAAAAATATTTTGTTTTTTTCCTTAATAAGTATGAATAAAAAATAATAAAAATAAATATGGCCAAATAAAATCCTATTTAAACAATTTATACTCTACATTATTATAACTCTACTTTTTTTATCATCAGATTCCCCGGTTTATTTTTTTATAAACCTATTGTAAGAGTACGTGTTAATTTACTCCCGTAGTTCCTCATCATCAAATGTATAGTTAAATTTGACAAGACAAGTGATGAGTGATGACTCTTGATGAACGCTACACAATGCATTGCAAATTAGCATATGCAAAATAGCCGGCAGCAAAATCTTAGCCTTAGTTTTGATCTGCATTAGTACAAAACACCTGTTACATTTTAACTGTTAGATAAATTATTGTTTAACTCATGCTCTTTTTAAGAGCTATAGATTGCTCTATAAACTCATTTACTGATCAGTCGTCGTATCAAGGTATTCGACTGACTGATTATGTGAAGCTGAATTATGAAATCCGCAATGTATCTTAGACCGTTAAGAATGTCCAAAGTCGTTGTGTTTTCTCTTATCACAACAACATGGGCCTCTTTAAGAAAGGTTCATAGCAAACTTCCTTCAAAATTGGGCAGGCATTGGTGACATTTTAACAACATCCCTGGAAACGTATATGTCAAAGACTTGTGAGCATCGGTGAGTATTTCCCATCTAATTACCCAGCTACCCGTTTCATCATCATCCTATCTGAGTCCACTGCTGGACATAGGCTTGCCCAAAGAGCGCCATTGCGCCCTGCCCTCGGCTTATTCATTTAAAAAAAAAAACTGACATCACGCCTGTAATCCCCGAAGAGGTAGGCAGAGGAATGCAGGACACTCCCACGTTTCACCAGTTACTTTTAAGTCCCACGATGGAACAGGTGGTGAGCCTATTGCACTATGCCGTGCTTATTCATTTAAACTACCCGTTTGTTAGTTTAAATCAATAAAACCGTAATAAAGTATTCTGAATAAAATGCAAGTTCAGGAAATGATATTATCGAATTATTACAAGTTAAGTACTTAAGATATATAACTTAAAACAATATGTTGTTTAAAACCGTATCTATATTAAATTCATATATTGAATATACACGTAGGAATATCACTCTAAAGACAATTAACACTCACGTTTACAGTGGAAAGAGGTGAACGGAAGGAGAATGGAGGAAACGCTCGGCGGCAGATATTCACCGTCTTTAGAAAGGTTCAAATGAGATTGTACGCGACGACCATACAATGATTACTTAAGGCACGTTAACTGTACGATTAGTTGATCTAACTTTAGCAATAAATACATTTTATATGCATAACCATCAAATTTTGATGTAACTTACATATTATGACTGCCTCGTTGGCTGACTCGACTGCTTGCGAGTGCCACTGACGATCGAGAGGTCCTGGATTCAAATCCCAGGTCGAGTACTATAGGGTTTTTCTAACTAAAATTTCTAGCTAAACTTTCTAGTAGTGACTTTGAGTCTAGATTTGTGCCCGGTGTATGGCAATAGACTCACCAGGTATCCCATTGTGGGACGTAAACGTAACTGGTGAAACGTGGGAGTGTGTTTCACTCCTCTGCTTGCCTCTTCGGGGATCATAGGCATGATGTTACGTTTCTAAATTTTAACTACATATAGTCGATAAACTTATAAGTATTCGCGGTATGGCATGGTCTGCTTAGGTACACCTAAATGCCCTGACCGCCTATGTAGAGTAACATAGGCGATGCGAGGGGCTTTGCCTGCGATTCCATACCCGAATATTCAGCGTGGGCGTTATGGGTATAACCCCTCATGGGAGGGCTAAGCCCAGCAGTGGGTTGCAATAGGCTAATGATGATGTTATTATACGGATGGGCGGAAGCTGGCCATCCACAAGAAAGGATATTCTAGTGTTACACCAAGGAACAAACGTATTATGTTAATTGTATAAAATTAAAAATTAGAACATTTTAAAATGTGCGCTGGTTGCAGTAATTAGATGGATCGGCACTTAATCATATATAACGTATGCAGACCCAATATACCCCGAAACCTCCCTTATTTGCTCGTAGTGAAACAAACTGGGTACATGCATTGAAAAAACAAAGTTGCCTAAAAAGTTCAATCGTAGGTCGTAACACACGAGGTGAACATATTAAACTGCGCCGACCGCCGCCGACCACCGCCGACAATCGTATGTGTTTACCTTTACAGAGCTTTGTTAACTAAAAGAGTGACAAAAATACAGGGAACCAATAAACTTTTACCGTTTTAATGGCGAAATCCAACCAGCGGCAGTTAATTAAAACGCCCTTGTTGTATAAACTGTGATCGTCATAAGACAACGCTGATAGAGGTTTTCTTCATGGGTGATACGTAACATCACTCCTGTAATCCCCGAAGAGGTAGGCAGGGGAATGAAGTACACTACAGTTTCACCAGTTACGTTTATTATGTTTCGTGATTGTTTATAAAAGCCTATTATAATTACAGCGTTGGCCATGGATCTTTTCTAGAATAAGAAGGTTTGAAACCAAAGCCCACCACGATGACCAAGCGCTGATCGTTATAGTTCAAGACTTGGAATGCTTTAAAGAAGGTTCCAGAGAGGTCTAAGCTGTTTAACATTTAATAGACGTATTCGAATATTATACGAATATTTGTTAGGTGTATTCGAATATTATATGAATATTTGTTAGGTGTATTCGAATATTATACGAATATTTGTTAGGTGTATTTGAATATTATACGAATATTTAATAGGCGTATTCGAATATTATACCTATTTTCACTATTTAGGTAAATGAAAGTAACGCGAATATACGTAGAATGAAACAGATGCAAACCAAATTATTTACTTGTAATCAATTATAAATACGAGTACATTCTTTCCATTTCAAAGGCAAGCAATCAAATTTACTGATGGCACTATTGGAACAGTAAAACAGTTCGGGAATAGACAAAACCACATAGCTGTTGAGTGACTTTTTGAAGTTTTTTTTTTGAAGTTTTTTTTGGAAGTTTATCTTTGGTCATATAGCAACACGATGGATAAGGGACTTCTGAATTCTCTGTCATGTTGTCAGAGGTTGTGTGGTTTCGTGAAACCCAATGAGGAATAACCACTTAATATTTTCACTATTCCAGTACAAGCTTTTCCATCATTACCACCACCTCTGGACATCTAGCAATTATTATAGCCGCAAGATATAACAAGCTACATTTGACGTCACCAACCACCAACACAATGACGTCATAAGCTCTCTCTAATTAACGTTTACTGTTCATTGTCGATGATAAACTAATCACATTTTTAATTAAACTCAAGACTATTGCACGAAGGTTGTTTCTTATTGGAAACATCTAACGTTTGCTATTAAAATACCTTGCCTTTTATTTCCATTTAGATATCTAAAGTAGTGTTGCAAGCGAGATTCAAGCTAGCTTAGATTTTTTAATTAAAGGATTGCATGCTCGTTCGCCGATCCAGAGGTCCTGGATTCAATCAAATCCCGGGTCGAGCACTATTGGATTTTTCTATGGTGTATGGTATATGGCGGTGTATGCCAATAGACTCACCTCCTATTCCATAGTGGGACGTAACCATTACCAGTGAAACGTGGGGGTATACAACACTCCCCTGCCTACCTCTTAGGGAATTGCCGGCGTGATGTTACGTTTTTTTTTTAAATATTTTTTTAACCAGAATTGTTTCACGGTAGATTTAGCGGCGGTACTTCACCGGTTGAAGTTTCCTGCTATTAAATTTTTTGGTGAAGATACAAGAAATGATCCTTCATTCTCTATATACATAATGATTATATCTATTAACGAATTCACAATTTTCGCGCCCATCTTTCAAAAGGCGTACCGAGTCTTTTGCGTCGACAATATTGGATTCCATTACTACGGGAGGCACGAATTAAAACGATACATATTTTTTTTACGATAGAGCTACTCTTTTGAACTATCGCTACTGAATGAATGAATATGAGCTATAACGATTGAGTATAAATAATCAGTGTGAGAAAAAGAGTTGTAAATTATATAGATATGATGTAGAACTGCAAGCAGAGACAACTAAATCCAATAATAAAACAGTATTGTTTCGAGTCACTGTACCAAACATATACATATGTACATACATACAGCACATTAAGAAAAAAATAATGGGGTGATTTTTAAATATCAAACATTGAATCACGTGCGATGTTCATCTGAAATTCAGTAAGGCATCGCAATAAAAAAATTGCGCTCAAATGCATATGCAAATATCGAAATCCTATGTTCAGATAGAACAGGACAGTACGACACGTAAAAAAATGTACTCGCATACACCGCATCAGAATTTCGAGGCAGCATGTAGAAGTACCCAATACCATTCGTATATATCATTCATTAGCACAGCTAGAATCCAATACGACATTTTTTACAATCCCCGGGCACAAAGAACGGGCGTCCTCCCCCCACACAGACAAATACGGCATACAAACAAAACGCCCGTGTGTGGGTAGTGAAAAACTTAAAAAAATCCGACTGACCTGCGCACACACGTGCACAGCCGCGAAAAAAAATCACTGACACAAAGAAAGTCTACCGAAAACTTCAATACGAACTTTTACGCACACACGGCGGCGTTCCAAGCACACAACGGCGTTCCATAAGGAAGCTGGCCGTGTGTGAGTGAGTGCAACACGTCCCTATAAGGGCTAAACTTAGCGTGTGCGCGTGTGCGTGCCCACAGTTGCAAGAGTCCAAAACTTCAGCGGGACTCGACGTGCATATTTCTCGCTGTGCCGAAGTAAACTTTAATATTGTACATTAGAGTTCACGGTATACAAAACACGGTAAGAGTTACGACCTTCCCCGCGCTCATGGAAGCTGCGCGGCGCGGGTAGTTTTCGTATCAAAGTTAGTGGCGCGAGTTGCAGAGACGAGCGTAGCGATAGAGGAGTGTCTCTCCGTCTCGCTCGCACCACCCGCCGCCCGAGGCGGAGGCGAGGGGCGGGGGGTCGCGGGGGTGTCGTGTCGCGTTGATGAACATTTTTCTCATTTTTTTCATTATTTTTACGCGAATCGTTTTTAAAGGGTTTCGTCATAATTGCGACGCCGTCCGATTATGTCCACAACCGATAAGCCGAGCTACTTAATCGTAAGAGCCTGTCGTTCTAATTAGTCGATCTGTCAATAAAAGGAAGCAGCCCGATTTTATAATTCTCATGTCATCTCATTACAATGCATCAGATTAATTTATTTAATGACTACCATATTCAATCGGTTTTTAATGTGAAGCGACAGTAGCTTTTTTTCGAGAAATAAATAATAACATAAATAGTTGAATAACAAATAGAAGCAGTAGAACACTTTAGAAGAAGAAGCGCGACGTTAGCTACGCAAGTCTTAAGAGTAACGCTTCGGCGGGAAAGTTATTTTCCCGCGTTTTCTTCTCGCCGGCCAATCTGCCATGACACACATAATTTTGACAATCTTATAGGAAAAGAATCATATGTCTTATTACTATATTGTCACTTTCTGATTTTGTATTTGTACATCTAAAACTAGTTGATTCATATCAAGATTGTTAATTAAACACCGATAAGAAATTAAAAGCTCGAACAGCAGTTACGACGCTCGCTCGTACAATGCAGGCTTAGGTGTTTTTGCATATTCAATAGAAATGACAAATGAAAAGCGCTAAAGTTTTCCTCAATACCATAATAATCGGAACGATCGGTTCATAATAATCAAAACGAGTGTTTCAGAGCATCCTCCCGCGAGAAGGGGAGCAAAAAAACTCAGGCGGGCTCTAGTCTCGCTGTGGCCGCGGCGCGCGCCGCTCGCATACAAAACGTTCCTTTATTTTATATTACGTGTTTCATTTCGCGTAGACTTTTGGACGGCGTAGTTTTTGCGACGCGTCATGTGCACCAAATTGTGACTTTGGACTCTAAAACAAAAATGGAACACCGTGAAATCATTTCGTCAAACAAAAACAATAATACTCGGCATAATTTTTAATAATAATACCGCAATCAAACGCAGTTCAAACTAGATTTTTTTTGATCGGTTCCTTATGATTTCGTTGTTTTTATAATTTTTATGTAACAATCACAAACTAATGCAGTCGATTAAGTTTACGTTGTCGTATGTTGAGTTCTTTATGTTTTCGAAACTGTAACAAACCTCCAGAGATACTGTACCGAAACACAGATAGCAGTAGACAGAAGTTCGGAGGAGGGAAGAGAAGATGGCGCTGGCTTCTTCTGTGAGCCTGTACTACTCGATAGTGCAACGAGCAGCTCGGCATTACTTGGAAGACTACTGTCACACAGGTAAGCATCAACGATATTCTAGTAAGAAAATAAAAACTGGCGCACAACACTGCTTCAACAAAGAATTGTGTTACATAAAATAATATGTCAATTTTTTACTTCGTTGCACTTTATTTTGGCTGAAATCTGTAGAGGAGTATTTTCATTAATCACATAGTCATCATCCGAATACATAATTAGAATCTGAGATCTTTTATGACGTAGCGTACAAATTATTCCAATATAAATTGAACTCCACCTGCCAGTCTACACTAATAAAATTAATAGTTTGTTTGTATGAATATCGTTACTACTTTTATGATACGGCGCCACCCGCGGTCTAACGTTCAAACAGCGGTAATCAAGCCGGAGCTTAACGTGACTTACATTTATGTAAATTACAAAGATATTGCGAAAATGTTTAGAATTGTCACGGGAAATATTTACCAATATTAAACTTCGTTGTCGTTATTAGATTTATGCACAACATTGCAAATGACACTGATGCCTTAGATTTCTTTAATTATATTTATTTTTATCGCTACAAAACAGTACCTAATCACTTTAGACAGTTTCAATTTCCTCCTTTATAGTGCTTTGTTTAATATGTTATGAATAAACGTTCATCACTTTAAATGCAAAATAATTAACAGCCATAATGAACTTAGCACTTAACATTTGATGTGTAACGATAAATGTTTGATGTTTAAGCAATAACTTATTTTATTGCTTACTTTAACTAAAGTTCCTAATGTATAATTAATACAATAATTATAAAACAAAGCTAAGAGTGAATAAATTGTCGTCATATTCAATTACTTCAATTATATTATTCAATTAGTTATATTATATCATAATGTTCAAATTGTAAATTAAATAATCAAAGCAAATATTTAATAAAAAATTTACATATTTAAAATAATATAGATTTTTATTTCGTAATAATAAAAATAGTTGAATTATTGAAACTTTGAGTGGGAGTGCCCTATAATCCTATTTACCCATCGTTTTGAGTATTACAGGCGGGAAATCACTTTTTTTTGGATACCATAATACGACAAATGTTTGGGTAGAGAAGTTTATTTTTAAAATATGTTTCCTTTTAAATATGATAATGACAAGAGTCATAAACAAACAAACAATATGGTGATACATTAAATCTACGACATAGGAATTTTGTACATACATCAACAAAGTTTCCATTGCTCACTCATACGGTTAGGTTGGGTGCATCAAACATTTGGAGCAATATTAGCTACACATTTTAGCTTGTTTAAAACTAAATACTAAACAAAACACAATCAGACAAAACAGGCATTCTCACTCGCTGTCTTTTATCGCCTGCTTTATGGCCCTCTTGTATTCACCAATTTTTAAATAAAACAGATCAA
>DWDV01002796.1:0-11202 GCA_018245615.1 Mimoniades ocyalus | reverse complement strand
CAACCCCGGAAGCCTCCTTTTAGTCGCCTCTTACGACAGGCAGGAGATACCGTAGCTCTTATTCTGGTCCCGAGCTATCAGGACAATTTACACCTAACGTGTTTACACTTTACGTGTAACTTTACACCTAGAAAATTATAAAATTTAAACAGAGTTCCGATATGATTTTTATTTTCATTCAAATATTTTTTCCATAAACTTAATAATACTTAGATATGTTATATTTTGAAAGTGAGGTCACGAAGTTGAGGACCCCTCCCATCCCTTGTCACACAATGGCACACTTCTTCAACCTCCTCCCCGCGTACCCCTAACCAGTATCTTCAAAGAATAAAAAAAGGTCCAACTGCAGTAGACCTACAGTCAGTGAACAGAGTGCTCAATTACAAGCATGGGTATTAAAAATACTGTTAATGATTTAATATAAAGATATAATTTCGACTTTATCGATAAAATCTTTATTTTAAGATAGAAAAATATCCAGACAACAAGTTCAAGTCTCAAATAGAATAAGTTTTTGGCCCCGCAAGTGAAAATAGACCCATTGAATATCGCATATTACGTCGAATTCGTTATTACTTGGCCTCAAACGGGATTGGCCGGCACGCGAGCCCCCGCAGCGCGAAACAAATGTTTGCTTCATAACTCAATATTGGTATTTAGGTTTTTGAACTAGACCAATAATGTTGCTTTAATGCCTGTGTTTCCGTATCTACACGATTTTCATCCAAATTTCTTTGATTTCTTTGTCGAATCACGAGAGTGTATCTCTGGTTACCTCTTCCGTGTGATGTTACGTAATTTTCAAATTTTTTCTTGTACATACTTCCTTTCAATATACCTGTAAATTTAATATACGTTTTTTCCTCAAAACATTAGCAACGTAATTCATGGTTGGAGTAGCCGCTTACGTTCAAGCTATCGACATTATCATTTGCAAAGTCGATAAACCAACAGAATGGGGAGATTGACGCGTTTTTAACAAGACAGCGCTTCATGCAATATTCATGAAGTGGTCTCGAAGGATGTTCATAATCAAGCATGGCTGCGATTAACTAGGGCTGGCATTTTTGATAAGAGCTTTAAAATCGAAACCAGACAAAGAGCACATCTTTGAAATGCTCGCAATCTTTCGAAGATTGTGCACGTTTCTGCCCCAATATACACATGTAGAGATACAAATAAATACGCCAATTTATATTCTAAGATTTTCGAATCAGTTTTCAGACATCTTCGTACTTTGAGAGCTATTGAACCTTATTCTGTTTTTGCTATTGAATCTTATTCTGCTTTAAAGGTTACACTGATAGTACAATTCCTATCAAAGTACATTTTGTAGCTATGTTATGATTGTCTTAAAATAAACGTATGAAGATATATACTTTTCGTGTTATCGTTATTTTTATAGTTTTTGATTTAACTGCATACTATAAATCATTACAATATTTTCTTAATATAGAACCATAGAAAGTCCGATTTCTCTTACTTACATAAACGAGTTGAATTTACTTCTGTTTATTTTGAAAGTAGAAATAATTTCTTATAGAATTTTATCTGCTTTTATGGTTCATTATCAATCTTTTATGGGAGTTTCTCGGGAATCCTAGATTTAAGTTGCAGGGCTTTTTGCCTGTTGCTCCATCAAACGCTACATTAATATCAGCAATCACATGGTACCCACGGCTACGTTGGAACTGTATTCGCAGTAAAAATATCATTATTTTTAATACACGAATTATATACATGATTTTACGCGTAAATGAGTGAGGTTTAATAGCTGGTAACACTGCTGTGATGATGACGTTACAAAGAGTGAAACCAAACGATGAACTTCCAACAGCAATTTAGTTCTATTTGTATTATTCTTTGAAATATACAATACGTAAGAACAGATCACTGAAGTTATTTCCACTTTCGTTAATTTTCAATCATTTGTTTTTTTAAGTTACATATTGTTTTCTGAATAACATTTTAAACTATTTTTAACCGACTTCAAAAAGGACGAGGTAAATCTTTTATCTTCATTATTGAAATATTATGAGTTAAAACGTAACGCTTATAAAAATCTCATTTAGCGAAACTGTCTAGAAAATTATTAACATAATCGCAGAATTTCTCAGAAGTCATCTCAATATTACATTATTATTTCTATCGAATATATCTTGGCATATTTCTTCAGACACAAGTCCGTGTTGTGAGCTCCCAGTCAAATAAGTTTTGTGTTTTGACATTCAAATCTAGGCGGTATTCTCTTTATTATAACTCCGGACCGCGTTGTGACATTTGTGTGAGACAATTATTAAAGTTCGCCCATCGGAGTTCTATAGGATGTGGTTTTATACCCTGCATTTTTTAGTACTTCTTTATATCGAATAATGAATTAGCAAAAAAATATTTTAATATTTTTGATAAAGTTTCTCTTGGGCATAATGGTCTCAATAAATATATATTTTTGTAAGTATTTTTATATACATATAAAACGCATACCGTTATGTATCGGATGTAGCAATATTCACTCGATAGTTGTACAACCATACTTTTATCTCGTTTTAAGTAACTTGTAGCAAATGTAACATTTACATCTTACTTTCCATCAGAATTAAGTTGTACAGTAAAAACATCCGGCAATAAAACAGCCTTGTTAGTGTTACTTAAATGTTTGACTCATTATTTCTTTTTTAAGACTCAAAACATTATAATAGTTTTAATTTAAATATAAATATCTAACAAAATATTACTAATAAAAAAAGGATATCAGAAAACTAATGAGCTGAACATTTTTGGCTTTTAGAATTTCATCGTCACATTACAAACGGGAAAGATTAGTTTCTCGTTAATGTTTGTTTGTTTCGGTTCACGAATAACTTAGTTCATTCATTTCATTCACCAATTTTTTGTTGTTCATGAATGATCATCGTCATCAGCATCAGCCTATTCTCGTCCACTGCTGGACTTGAATTAGACGTTTGTACGTCCTGGCTGAAAATACTTATCCATATAATAATATTTCAAAGCGTGCTCTGTATCTTCAACTGGGGATACAAATAGTTGTACAATTTTTTTGCACCAGTAATTGTCAATACCATGAAATGTTTATGATATATGTATTCATATTCCTTTATCTAAAGTGTTACAATTTGAAACTGAATAATGTGAGTTGCTAATGTTCAGCCGATGCCGCGGGAAGACGCTAGTTCACGTATTATATTTTAGTTTGCATAACAAAGTCGACTGAGCTGTTGTGTCGTGTGACTGTGTGAGTCCATAATATTAATGTATCATTTAAATAATTGATGGCGGACTACACGCGAGTTTATGTTTTTGTCGGCGGTCGCATGAAAAGATATCTTTATGTGAGCTCCTGGAGAATTTAATTTATGCTCAGACGTTGGTGTAGCGATATATTCTACTTATTTGATGTTTGGATGTTTAACTTCTTTACACGATAACGGAATGCTATTTTAAATATTGGGTCTTGGTCTTGTTTAATTTTATGGACCAGCGTCGGGTCTATATATAGATTCTTCAGTATCGCGTTCTGTTTTTGTGTACGGAGTAATAGTATTTATGAGTTGATGTTACATAATAATGTAAGTAATAATGGATTCAAAATACATTATAGAACATACCTTAAACGTTACATCACGCTTGTGATCCCAGAAGAGGGAGGCAGAGGAGTGCGTTACACTCGTGGCAGTGCGCTACACACCTCTGCCTACCTCTTATTGTATTCACCCGTGATGAAAATGTTATGAATTTACGAATATGAATTTAAATTATATAAATCTCGTATTCTTAAATTTACCGCTATTGTACATTTGTGCATGTGCGTAAATCGTAATAAAATCATACACAACAAAAAAAATCTATGACGAAACAAATTGTTAAAACAGATAATTTAGTACACTCCATTATAAAATAATAAATTGACTTATTTTTAGAAAATAAGAAAAGATTTCAATGGATATCAGTAACAGTTAAATTCAAACATTCGTTGATATTCATGTAAATAATTCTTATAGCTAAAGTTTTGAGAAATTCTTATATGTACAGCCCTACACATTAAGCGCCCGTTAACCATTATCGATGGATAATTGCGGCGTGGAAGATCGTCCGGGCCGAATTGGACACTGCAGCTGGTGCCAGGTGAGCCAAGTTGTTTGCTTGTTCAACGAGCTGTGTATCTTACACTTTATTATATACCTCAATATATAAATGTCCAGCACTCAGATTTTATGTCGAATTAGTATTTTGCACTCACAGTTGTTTGCGCCCGATTAACTGGGCTCAAGACTGTTTACTTTTAAGATCGTGTTGTCTACCTTAAAAAAATTAGTTGTTTTAGTGTTGGCCTTGTATTTGTCCAAGATATGGTCGTGTTCTACAAATAAATTTCATAGGTTTCAATATTATTTATTGTTTTGGTGTATCAAGCTTAAAGTTTTGAACGGGAATACACATATTGTTGCATGTATTTTTCAGAAGCATGTTTTAATGTTATATCTGTGGTTTACTTTCTGATTACTCTTTCAACTGACACGTTGGTAAAGTGGTTGCAAGCGTGACTACTAATGGAAAGGTCCAGGGTTCAATTCCCGGTTCGAGTACTATCGACTTTTTTTTGACTTAGAATTTCTATCAGTAGCTTCGTATTAGTAGAGGTCTAGAACAATAGGCTTTTGGCTTTATTTTAATACATTTTGATTGCCTCATGGGTCGAGTGGTCGCAAACGCGACAGTTAATAGAATTGTATTTGGTTCGATTCCCGGATCGGACACTATCGGGGCTTTCTAATTTAGAATTCCTAGTAATAGCTCTGAGTCTAGATTTGTGCCTGGTATAGCCTCATTCCCTATTCCATGATGGGACGTAGAATTTAACTTTCTCTGCCTCCCTTCTTAGGTGAATATAAGTGTAAAAATAGTATAGATTATTTCCATTAGGATTGATTAAGATTGCTAACATCTTTCCCGTTTTTGATCGACTGTTCTGATTGAGTCGCAAGCTTATGTACATAAATATGTTGCCATGTTGTTCCAGCAGTTTTGTGACCAGTTAACACCTGGCGCAATGCACGCCTTGACACGCGCGTTCGTTGAAACACTAAATGTTTCGTGCTACTGTCATTTTACCACGTTACAGTAATACAATAGAGTGCATTAGATCCCGTCACGATAATGTTGTGTGCTATTGTCGGTAGCAAAATATACTGATTAATGTCTTGTTTTAATTTCTATATATTTACACCTTGGAAGTTTAAACTGAGTGATATCATGTCTATGAAATATTAAGTAAAAAAAGCATGCGTATTATTAAAAGAAGGCAAAATAAAAAAAATAATAATCGTAAAACATATTTTAAACAAGAACAATTTGATTGTATTGTAATTTATCCGTATACTTAAAAATGAACAAGGAAACAAAATTATAAAATAGGAGGGAATATCACCTAGGATAGAACATAAAGCTTTATAAGGAATTATTTAAGATAATGTCGACGATAAGAGTGGGCCCACTGGTATCTACAATAGCGCTGGCGTCGGTCCAAATGAACCCAACACAACCGCAGCGCGACAAAAAATTCCAGACGACGTACTTACTGCAAATAAACTCGATTACCGACTTGATATATCTCAAATCATGAACGAGATGCGATGGTCCAGTTCTGGGTAACAAGCCGGCGGGCTATTATTAAAGGCTGTTAGATTAATAACAATTTAATGTGTTGGTTACTAATGCTCTGATAATATTTAACGCTGAGTATAATCTACTGGGAAGATTTTAATATCGTGAAAATAGTCCAACTTAACGTCGATTGATCCTTTGTAACATTTTATATTTCATCGAGTTTTTTAGTTCTATTATGAAGTAATCTTATATGTATTGTTAATATATCATAACGTATTTACCTGTGGTGGGTAAAAATTTATTTGCTCTGTCCTATAGAGTAAAGTTTATCATGGACATTGCATATTGATTTATATTCTATCTGGTATAATGCATTGACACATATCATTATAATCACTAAATTAAGTCTTGTAAAGAAATGAATATTAAAAAACACAGGTCAGCACTGTATGAAAAACTAATTATAATGATGAAAGAAGTACCTTACAATTATATTCCAATTAATCCGTCTTCTACATAATGGTTTACTATTACAATATCACAAGAACATACAAGAAAAACGCTAATTCACATACACAAATCGTGTCTAAATGGAGCAAAATACTTTAAAAAATCATTTACTCTTTAGTTTTAGTGCGATACGATAGTGCGTTGCTCGCTTGCAGTAAAACCCATACCTTATCTGCCAATATAAACTATAGAACAACAGTTTTTAATGGATAAATTCTAAGAAACAGTTGACGAAGAAGATATTTCAGCGGTTGATATTTTTAAATGATAAAATTTGAGGCTGACAGAAATAAAGGCATCTATTTGCAGATGTCTAGTGACGTCCTAATTGTTCGCATTGTTATAATTTTCTCTTTCGCTAATGTCAGATCAAGGTCTAATTCTTTCGCTCCGTAATTAAATAACAATGAAGTCGTTGAGGATTTCAAGGTAACTGGGTTAAATCCATTTTTATGGCGTAGTTTCCGAGTTGTATGTTCCAGTTTAATCTGTACTGTGGTAATATTTGATTCGATAATTATTACAGGTAAAAATACATATTACTATTTAACAATTATACTATACAATTACTATTTAATCGTTTTTTGAATATTTCAGCATCACTCGACCAACACTAACAATGGCTCAATGAATATTGACGGAGCCTACTGTTGACTTATCTAGAGTTTCGAAAAACTAGCCGTCAACGTGGAATTTAATTGCCGTATACAATGTAAACGATACATATAAAAATCTTCAGGATTTTGAAGAATTTATGGTCGGGAAAAATCCTCGGGGAAAATCGCGTCATATCTGGAGAATAACATGGATTAACATATCGCCTCTTTGCTTCAATAGCGAATTATCTTGAAATATACAATTTTATAGGAGGCTGTTTTTTAAAGTTTCAAAAAACCATTTTATCTAAACGAATTGCTTTTTTACCTTAATTTAACATTAATTACATAGCTTAATAACTAAGCCTTTTGAATTAATAAGAAAGTTTTGCTAACATAATGAATGAATTTAGAATAAAATTGGCATAATTTAAGGTAAAGAGGTAGTTGTCACATTCTTCCAGAAAATAATATAGAAAACTATTTTTCGGACTTGTCACGTTATTGAAGCAAAGAAGCGATATTCGTAGGTACACCACCACAAACGTGCCTAACCTTTGATCTGGTATTTGCCTTTCTTGTTCTCTAGTAATCACTTTGGTATACCAACGCAGTCACAACTCACCGTTGGTCCCTGGGCAAGAACTTTACCAGAATCATACAAAATAATGTTAATCTTATATTAACATTATTTTGTATGATTCTATTGTTATAGGTTAATAACTTTTGACAACTGAATCTCAGATTATGCGTTCGTTTTCCATACAAGACAAATACTTGTGTGTGAAGATTTGCAGTGTTTATTCTGTGACTTGGAGTAAGAATATCGATACAAAGAATGCGTGTGTATGTACCTAAATGACTTACTTATAAAATGTACATATATAGGTTTGTCCGCTGCTTAGATGCCGCGGCACAAGTTCTACCAAGTTCAAGTTCCAAGTTCCAAGCTCAAGTTCAAGTTCCAAGTTCCAAAGTTCCAAGCACAAGTTCCAAGTTACGTATAATACAATTCGTTACGTATAATACAAAGTTATTATTCGTTTTGACGTATACTTTCGCACTATTAAGACATATAATGATTTATAGACAAAAATTTGGTTATTCATAGTTCACGGCAAGATCTGTTTGGAGCCCAGTAATAATCCATAATTGATGGTATAAAACCATTCGATTATGCGCATAATAATCATAATGGGGCCTCAAAACAGAATTCTCCGAACCAATTATTTAAAGGCACCTAAATTTATTGTTATTGTATAAATGATATTGTTAACCATTCGAAATATTCGTTCCGAATTTGAGGGACCGTGTCTCTCGCTTTTATGACATTCCGCGGTCTTGTTCGCCGCTTTACATTCTGATCTGAGCTGATTTAATTTTGTATTATGCTTAACATGGTTCCTACTATCCTACTGGATTTTTCTTATTTAGATTTTCTAGTAGTGGCCTTGAGTCTGCAAATGTGTGCAGTGTATGACAATAGGCTCACCACTTAAACCATAGTGAGACGCAAAACATAACTGATGAAACGTGGAAATGTACTACATTCCTCTATCTACCTCTTCGGGGATTACAGGCGTCATGATACGTTATCCTAAATATTAATTCTATGGAATTTTATCTTTTTTAACGATTAAAAGTTGATAGAAATTACATGGTTGAATATTTTTTAAAGTGAGCGTAGTTCCTGTTTTGTTTAGAAGCGGTACAATGTTTGTTTAAAAATCTCCTTCAGAATCGAGAATGCTGGGTCTGGTTCTATCGCTGATCAACGGTGCTTGAATACATAAGTGTTCCACTTTAGTCCTTAACAGTATTAACATATCAATAGCGCTTTAGTGCTGTGTAACATTTGACACAAACTCTTATTAGCTCCAGTATGAACTTAGCATTAAAAGATTTTCACGCCAATTGCTACTTTTGTAACATATACGGGTCGTTTTCAAATTTATTCTTTATAATTCATTGCTCTTAAGAAAATTAGGAAAAATATGAATATATTAAATCGATTTAGTGAAATCTCACTTTAAGTAATTATTTTATTGTCGGATTGTGACTCAATGAATTGTGAAAGTTGTACAAACCTTTAATTTAACTACATATATGAAATGTATTTTTAGTTTAAATTTAGGGTAAGAGTTTTCTTATGTACTTAGTATGCCTTTTAATAAATAAATTTGACAAAATTCTCAGAAGTTACTAGATTAATTAAAAAATTATCTGGTTTTTTCCACTTTGATTGAATTCTACGTTGTTCTATTGTGATTTGATTGAAGTATTATCTGGTTGGATCACTGTTTACTCGCAAGCCAAGTTCTAAGGTTGGGAGAGGTGTCTTAAAAAATTAAATGCAAAATAAATATTGACCAGGATGCGAAATTAATAAGAGAATTTATATATATAAAAATGTACCGGATGATAACAGCCAGTACTAGATATAAACAACGACATTTATTACTGGTAATTATATGAAAATATACTATCTAGTTCCCTTGCAACATATTAGTACTATCTTAGAGAGTTATAGTTGAAATCGTAGATATGGAGACCAGAAGACTACGATACTAAATTACTTCGAATTCATAAATCCAGTAAATTGCATCTATGGTTAATAACTTGCGCAGTTCTCAATTCACGTTAATAAAACCATCAAACGCACGCCCACGCAAACGCATCCACGTTTGCGTGGGCGTGTTCAGATAATATGAGCAATAACTTTAGAATCATCATATCAATTACGTAAAAACTGATTTATGTTGAGCCATGACAGTATATCATGTCAATTTAATGGATTGACCGTAACGCATTTGATGTAAAATCCCATTTGATCTCTATTTATTCAATGAGCTGCAATGTCACTGATGTAATCCAGAAAGAAAACCTTATTTATTGTAAGATTAAGCCATAAATTTAGATTGCGCCCGCCGCGGCTGTATAAGTTCTCTCGTTTGCAGAAAACGGGCCACAGGCGGCTTGTCTAAATAACACTTTTATACATTTAGGTGTTTGGACACGATTGTGTTAATGTATGTGGATACAGTTAGAAAAACATTATTTCGCTTACGGCTGTTTAGGAGGTCTTACAAGCGAACAAATTGTTTGCGTCGATTATGATATTATTGCCTTATACGTTGCGTTACGTACTAAATATTAATATTTTTAGGTGTGCATAGAGTATTAAGTAGTCTGGTTCGTACAAAATGTGTATGCCTTTAAGAGCATTAGGTAAAACATTGTAATCATCATCATTGGATCAAACGGTCATAGGAACAACAGTAGTTTGATAAAATATTACATAAATATAGTACGTCTCATACTTTTTCGATACACCTTTTTTATTGTAGATTTAATTTAGATTTTTCTTACTTAGATTTTCTAGTAGTGGCTCGGGGTCTGTATTTGTTCCCAGTCTATGACAATAGTTTTTCCCTTTATTCCATAGTTCTACGTAAATGTAACTGGTGAAACGCGGGAGTGTACTACACTTCTCTGTATACCTCTTCGGGGAGTACAGGCGTGATGTTTCGTTACTATAATATCAGTTTAATTAAAATTAAATTTTTAAATAATAAGAGTTACAATCCCATCTCATTCATTTTGAATGTCCGAACGGTCCGGCGACGTTCATTCCGTTTATTCCGTTCATTTCTATTTCATTCAAAATGACGTGGATTGGTAAGGAATAGAAGTCGGCAATAAAGACTGTAGTTTATGAAGTTCGTACGTTTGTCGTAATTACGTTTCGGTGAAAGTTCGATTCGATGTATCTAATTCACGGATATATATTCCCGTTAATGTGTGCATTGGACCCGGTGATAAAATACCATAGACTTTAGGAACATATGCAGCGAGGTGACTGAACTTCCTATCGCCCTGGATATTCCCGCCGCCACCGTTTGTTTGTTTAAGGATTTCGATATTTGAATCTTTTGTTTACGCAGAGTCATAGATAATAGCGTACTGTCAATCTTTTCCCAGCACACACCTAAACACAGACCATAAATGCTGTAAATCAAACTTTTTTTCGTAAATAATTAATTGGCAGTGGCTACATATGTACTGGCTTTCCTCGTTTATGTTTTTTCACTATGGCTTGATTACTTTTGGCCCTATGCGAGGTTCTTTTTCATGTGCTCGCGCCGATTGCAAGGAGGTCGCGGCGGAGGCTGATTAATTATTAATTGGCAAGATTTTTGCATGAATTATTTTGTGTTACGCGTAATTATTTTTCATGATTGTAAAACAGTTTGACTTAGCAGCGCTATTGTTTTCTAAAATGATGTATTTTTTTCTGAATATTCAAAGTTTAATGTATCTAGTATATGTAGTGAAGGAATATAAATCATTTGTCATAATATTAAAAACTGGCACAAAACTGTTGGCACTCAGCTTCAGTGTTATCATGAGTAATATTAGTATACATACAAATTACATACTGCCTCGTTGGTCGTGTTGGTCGCAAGTG